>JAOWBW010001522.1:198009-274312 GCA_026119855.1 Campanula takesimana
TTGACAGTAATTACATACTCTCTTGATTTGACCCCCGGAGAAATTACTTTGATTTCTAACACGCGTTGCCCTTGTGGTTGTCCTCTAAATGGGTTTGAAGTCCCTTGTCCTCCGCGATTATCATTCCTTTGCGGTTGTAGTCTACCTTGCCTTCCAGCACTTGTTAATTCCACCTTCCTCTTGTGTTCTTCAATGTTGTGCTCCACTTGATAAGCTCGATCAACTACATCTTGAAATTCTTGTAGCTTGTGGGATACCAATTGAGTTCGGATCACTGTTTTTAAACCCTTAACAAATCTTTGTTGCCTTTCTCTCCTCTGTTGCAATCAAATGAGTACAATACCTTGATAACTCCGTGAACTTGGCTGCATACTGAGCCACCGACATCGTATTCTATTCCAAGCTAAGAAATTCCACTTCCTTCCGGTCTTGATCCACCCTTGGGATAAAATGTTCCTTGAACTTCCTCAGAAATTTGCCCAAGTATATGGTACATGAGCTTCATCCCAACTAGCCTTTCAGTGTTTCTCCACCAGTACTCCGCAGCTCCCTCAACTTGTAGGTAGCAAACCTAACTCGATCTTCTTCAGTACATACTAAGACATCAAATATCTTTTCCATGGATTCAATCCATCTCTCACTTTGGTCACATCTGGTTCACCATCATAGCCGGTGGGTTTCATCTTCAAAAACTGTTCTAGACCATACCTCGGAGGTGCATGCTCTCCTCCTTGGCTCTAATCATGAATGGTTTTCATTGTGGCCTTGAACATCCCTTGAAACATAGCTCGAGCCTCTTCCCTTACATTACCCTGGCCTGCAGTACCAGACTGTTCACCCTCATGTTCCGGCATTTTTATTTTACTGAGTACCTACATAAAACACTCAACGTTACTCACTCCATACCAACTACCCTCCTAGGTTACTTAGTCATTCTAGACCATCTACAACCAGTCTCTGATACCAACTGTCGCGCCCCGACCCGTGTCCTACTTGGCCCACGTCCGGGACACGCACGGAAGACGTCATAAACATTTTAGGAAATTTTTTCGAAATATACTTTCTATAAAAAGGTTCACACAACCAACTCGATACTAAAAACATGACTTCAAGTCACAAAACAACCTTTCACAAACAAGTACTAAAGCCACTTGGCTACAACTACTAACTTTACTTACTTAATTACAAACACGAACATCTACTAAAAGAGATGATACCACGACTGAGTCACGGTACACTACCCAAAAGGTATTACATTTACATAGTGTATCCTTTAACTTACACAACCTTTCCAAAATGTCTTACCCAAAGATCTCCTCGACGTCCTTCCCAGTGTGTGTGAACTATCCCCTGGGCTCCTTCTTATAAAACGGTAAACAAATAAAGGGTGAGAATAATCTCAGTAAGTTACTAAAATGCAACTACATTACATGCTATATGATAAACATAAAGAACAATGCCACAAATGATCATATAGCACATAGCACATAATATGAGAGGCTCCCTATCGCCAACCGTCCCATACCGGTTGGAAATAACGACCAACTCATCATACAACACATAAAGCGGAAATAAACACTCATACGTGGATACTGAGCCAAGGTTCTCAAACCAAACAATAGCCATCTGAGAGGCATCAACTGAGCAGCATCGAAGAGCTGAGTCGGGTTCCGGACCACACAACAACAACAACAACGGGAAATGACACAAAGTCATAACCAAAGTGCCCAACCTTTGGCCTAAGGAAGGGGTTAAAAATGGAAACCAATGATAGGAGCCTTATAATGTACTTGGCTCGTGAGACCATTATAATCCCTATCACTGCCCAAACACACACAAAAGTACCAGCTGGACTTTACACGCAAGCACCATATAGAAATACTTGCTTAAAACAACAATCAGGGACAATGATTCCAATGTAGGGAACCATGCCAAACACATCAAGAAGATGAACCATTCCAACACATTACAAAGTGTTCAACAATGCTCACTTAATCCATTACTCACATTCCACAACACTTTGTGTTCACAAAGGAACCAATTCTACCACTTTAGTGATCCATAACAATCATCTAACTACTTTAGAACACTACCAAAACTAGACCAGATTGACCTCTAAATCCCTTGGTTTGAAAACTCTCAACTTTTCAGATAACTGGGCGGTCGCCCAAACAGGGCTGTGCGGCCGCCCAAAATACTCTGTCCCAAGAGCAAAACCTTTCAGATAGATGTGCGGCCGCACGTCCTTTTTGGGCGGCCGCCCACATCACCTGGCAGACCAAAGCTTAACCAATGTTCACTCCTTTTGTTTCACAACCCAAAACTACTAGTATTTATAACATTTACATCTGCAACTTGCACAAAGGCTAAAAACCCAGCCTAAGAACAATACTAACACCAACTTCTATAAAAATTCTCAACAATAACAAGCTATGCAACAAGTTCTTACTACTCCCTCTGTCCCAAAATTACAAGTATAAATAAAACATACCAAACATTGTTTTATCACATATAAAGCATATAAAGCATACTTATGACCATTTTAACATTTAAAGGGGGATAGTACTTACCTATTTTCCGGAAAAAGTGTCAAGAAAAATAATATTGATCGGTAGAAAGAATCTACTCACACCCCTGAACATTTATATGTAATTAGATTTGAAAATGGAGTAGTAAATTAAAATAGGGAAAATTAACAAACATTATTTTTACCTAGCTTTTCTCTTTTCTCTTCAATGGAGGATTTGAGTTTTTGGGAAAGTGATGAAAGTGTATGGTAAACAAGGCAGGAGTGGAAGTGAAGAAGAGGTATCATGAAGAAGTGTTATCCATTTCTCTCAAATAAATCATCCAAGTTCAAATCTTAACACTTAAGCCCCTTGAATACTAATTCCACTAAGACCCTCATAATTTCCCACTAACAACTTAACTCCCCTAATAAACTTTACTACTAACATTTTAACTACACAAATAATCATATAAGATGTGAAAATTCATATAAGATGATGCAACACATAAAATGCACATATGATTTTAAATTTAAATTATTAAAATATAAAATAATTAATAACGGATTTCGTGGTCGTTACACGAACTCAAGAATATCACGGTCCGTGTTCCGTTAAACATGGTGGAGACTCACAACAAATCGAGCATAATCAACTCCTTGCAACGAATAAACGGCCCCGAAAAGACGGAAGGACGCGCGCGCTCATAGTGGCGGACGGATCATACTAAGAGGGTTAGACTTGTGTTGAAATCATCATCGTTGTTCTTAAAATTCTGTACTCTCTGTAGTGCTTTCTGATCCCAGACTGGGATGCCTCGTACGAGGATCTATGTCTCGTACGAGACATCTCAGTTCTGTCCGACAGTCTGTTCCTTCTGGTTTGGAAAAGGGACTTCTCGTCTGGTTCAAACACGTAAACAGAGTTACATTCTGTCCTGCCCCGAGTCTTAGGGCCTTCCTAACAACAAAGAAACTCCCCGTATATCATGAAGTTTACCTTTGTTTTGCAGAAGTATTTGTTAACTTGAAATATTTCTTGCTTTGCTTTTGTTATGGTTTATGTGTGAACTACGACGGCCTGAGTTCCTCCACAAGAGGGAAGCGTAGGCAGCCACTTGGCTCGGCCATTGCATGTTTTCTGTTTTGCTTTCAAAAAAAAAAACTCTATATTTTCTCTTTGACACCTAGAACTTGACTCTCACACACGTGCACGCATGTAGAATAACTGCACTACATACCCTATAAACCCGGGTCCCAATCGGAGGATGGATGTCGGTCAGCACCCCCACTCTATGAGTGGCACTCGCCGCTCTCTCCAAAGATGGTGTACCGACTCCGTGACACGCTCCTAGACTGTGTTCATGGGGAGCCTTAGCCGTAAGCCTTGCATCAACCTCATGCATACATAATAGTCAATAGGACACTCCTTGAGACCGGCAGGTTCGATTCTTAGGGTTGTTAATCTTTGCCCAAGATAACGCTTGCACTACAATCTATAATACTCTTCATGAATTCTTGACGATTGTCCCTTCGGTAAAAAATTGTCGGACAAAGGATTGAGATTGTGAAATTGAGAATTTTTCTACGTTCATCGAGTCTAGTCTCTTTCACCATCAAGATCCTATGCTTGACAATGTCCCTTTCGGTTGTCCCTTACAAGAATTCATATGGTTTGATTGCATTAAAGGCGTTGTTTAACAAAGTGCAAAACAATTACGAAATCACTTAGGTTTGGCTAATTTGAATGGTGGATTCCGATGAGAATATGGGACCTTTGCCCGAATTGTCCGTTTGGGAGAGTGCAATACATGTGAAAAACAAGGGGCTCATATTCTAGGGTGACAGAATCCACTGATCCAGGACGAAATAGGTAGTAACCCTCAAAATTGATTAAATTCCGTCCGACCAAATAGGATTAAAATCTGTAATCTGACTGTCAGGTTGGATGTATCGTACGAGACATCCTTCCTTTTCTGTGTTTCTGCTGTTTGGTCAACCCTAAGCTCATAAAAGCCTATTTGTTGGGACCCCAGCCTGGATTTGACACGATCTCTGAACTCTAGGTCCGTCTGATCAGCATGGTAGCTCCACACTCCCAACACAATGTCAAACGCCAGATTTACTCAAGAACTCAATGACCTCAAGGCTCGACTAGAAGGAGAAGTGGGTCAACTCTCTGAGGTATACACTATGGTCTTATACGCACGCTTCAAAAGGGAGATAGAAAGGGAATTCATAACTCGCCTACGGACACAAAAAGAGTTTTTTGATAGAGAAATCAAATCCCTTCAGAGTCAGTTGCTAGCCCGAGAAGAAGAAATAGGCGCATTCCGAAAAGGCCTACTCATGCAACAAGAATACTACGAGAAGAAGATTGATACGCTCCAAGCATGCCTACAAGCTCAAAGAGAATGTTACAAAATGGAAGTTGAATCTAGAGCTAAGGTAAGGCCAAAGACCTACCAAAAGTATGAAGGCATCACTCAAAGCAAAATGTTTGACATACTCGTGGAAGCCGGCAAAGTCACGCCAAGGAAGCCTCCTACTACTCCAAGGGAGCTCCCCACCAATCATGCTCATCATCTCTACTGCAAGTTCCACCAGTTTAGTGGCCACGACACCAATTCTTGCAATCACCTCAAAAATGTGATCCAAGATCTCATAGACTCTAAGCAACTAGGGGTGCCTAATGTAGTGACAAAACCTCTCCCAACTGAGGGAGGAGGGATCAATGTAATAGAGATAGCTAGTGAGAAAGAGGAGACTACTCTCTCTAGTCCCAAATATGGGTGAGAGCACTCCAAAGGTTAATAATGAAATTTCTTTCTGTTACATGTTGTCTTGGATCAAGTACTAGATAGGAAGAATAACAAAGAAAAGGAAGAAGGTTACTTGCTCACCCCGATCCGGTCGAGTCATAATCAACAACGATCCAAGAGTAGAAGAGCCATCATCTTCAAAGAGCATGATGAACCACTTCTTAAACAACTAAAAGAAAACACAAGCGAACATTTCCATATGGGATCTCTTAGGTTCATCTCACAAACATCGAATGATGATATCGAAGGCCTTAGCCCAAGTCGAGGTACCAAAAGAAATAACTCCCGAAGAGTTAACACAAATGGTCGGCCAAATCCAATTTGGCAATGTGATCACTTTTACCGACTTAGATCTACCACAATATGGTGGAGGGCATACCGAAGCTCTTTACATAACTGCAAAAGTCAATGGGCATCAAATCCCCAGAATCTTGGTAAACAATGGATCCGCCATAAATGTCTTACCAACGAAAGTCATGGTAACGCTTGGCCTTACCTCAAGAGATCTGAAACCATCAACTCTTACTGTATGAGGGTTTGATTTCACCGCACGTTTGCCTCTGGGGACGATCACTCTAACGGTCGTGGTAGGAGAGATAACCACGAGGGCCGAATTCCAAGTCATTGACATCCCCTCTTCCGTCAATCTTCTTCTAGGGCGCCCGTGGCTACACCAAACTTGGGGAGCACCATCAACTCTCCATCAATGTGTCAAGTTTAAGAACAATGACATGATAATTACCGTACTTAGGGAACTAATCACCGCTAGCCCGATCTTAGAAATTCAGCATGAGGCCGCCGACCACCTCTTTAATGGATTCGAAATCCAAAACCAAAGTAACGTAGAGGTGATAGAAGTGTACAACGAGAATGACTATTCAAAGGCAATTCCATTCTCTAGAACACGCCCCGTGCTTATTATGATGCTAAAGGAAGGATACTTCCCCGGTCTCGGACTTGGCAAGGATTTGCAAGGGATCAAAGAACCACCACCCGTCATTCTGTATCCACCTGAATATGGTCTAGGGTATGAGTCACCACTAAAGGACATCCCTAAGGAAGAAAGGGATTGGACTTCATACATAGTACCAATAACACCGCCCTATCGAAAGACCCTAAACGGGTACTTTGTGAGCGAGGGGGAAAACTTGCCATACTTCATGTTCCCTGAACCATGGATTGACCATAGGGGGAAGCAACAACCGGGATTTGAGATCTTCAATGACTGCGATCCATACTCACTTGAAACAGAACCGATGCAATTCTCGTGGCTACCTCGAGAATTGGGGGGTACCAAGGCCGAAGTATTCAGTGAATGGGACTTTGTGTTGGGAGAAGACCTACTACACCAACTTCTCAACCTTTTCAAGCTAGAGGACACTCATATCAATGCAATAGATAAGGGGGACGCTCCGAAGCAAGACTACACCAAGCTTATCAAGAAATATGATGAGCCCATCCAGAACTGGTATACAACTGGGGGACCCATAGCAAGCGAGGACTTCCTGATCAAAGAATTAGGATGCACTCCCCATCCCCATAAAGAAAGAAAATTTGAAACTCTTACCTTAGAATCGGATACCGCTACCGATGAGCTCACCCAAGAGGACTTGGATGCCATCGCGGAACGTGTATTCCCCTACTTTCTCAATGAAAACATAGATCGTTCCGAGTATCCTGAGATTGCAAGCATCATGAATGATGAATTACCTAATAACTCTAATGAATTAGATAATGATGAATCATATGATGAGATAGATCAAGAAAACTAACAAATCTTAAAAGAAATTAATAAGCAAGTAGGTTATTGTGGTGGAAATGGTCCTATTGATGCCGAAGAAATGCAAACAGTTAATTTGGGGACGGATGATGATCCAAAAGAGACCAAGATCAGCAATTTCTTCAAGGGGGAAGACCGACAAGCCCTCATAGCGCTTCTCCGAGAATTCATAGACGTGTTCCCATGGTCCTACAAAGATATGCCGGGGCTGTCTAATTCGATTATTGAACATAAAATACCGCTGCTTCTCCGATTCAAAGCAGTCAAGCAAAACTCCGCCGCAGATTAAGCCAGAGTGGTCGGTATAAGTCAAGCAAGAGATAGAGAAACTCCTGAGTGTCGAGTTCATCAAGTAATAGAGTATCAAACCTGGTTGGCTAATACTGTGCAGGTTTCCAAAGCTAAAGGAAAGGTCCGTGTCTGCGTAGACTTCCGTGATCTCAACAGAGCATCTCTGAAAGATGACTTTCCTCTTCCAAACATAGACATACTCGTTGACAATACAGCAAAGTACGAAGTCCATTCATTCGTAGACGGATTCGCCGGGTATAACCAAATCCTCAAGGCCAAGGAAGATCAGCACAAAACAGCGTTTACCACACCTTGGGGGATGTTCTGTTACACATTCATGCCATTCGGACTCAAGAATGCCGGAGCCACTTACCAGAGAGCTGTAACTGCACTATTCCATGACATGATACATAAAGAAATAGAGGTGTACATTGATGACATGATCATACACTCTAAGTGCTCTGATGGGCAGCACTTTGTCGACCTTAGAAAGTTCTTCGAAAGGTTGAGACACTACAAAATGAGGCTTAATCCGGCCAAGTGCACATTTGGGGTAGTGAAGGGGAAAGTCCTTGGATACATGGTCACCGAGTGTGGTATAGAAGCGGACCCTGCTAAGATTAAATCCATTGTTGACATGACTCCACCTAAGACGCAAAAAGAAGTAAAGGGATTCATGGGTCGCCTTCAATACATTAGTCGTTTCATCAATCAACTCATGACAATGTGCGAACCTATCTTCAAACTCCTATAGAAGAATGCATCCCTAGAATGGACCGAAGAGTGTCAAGGAGCCTTCGAAAAGGTCAAAGAATACTTCATCAATCCTCCCGTATTGGTCCCACCGCATAAAGAAACACCGTTGATCTTGTACCTTACAGTCAATGACACCGCATTAGGGGCTATGCTAGCACAAGAGCAACCCGACTCAAGGAAAGAGAATGCCATTTAATTTGTCAGTCATCGCTTTCAAGGGGCTAAATTGAACTACTCTGCATTGGAAAAGTCGTGTGCTGCACTGGTATGGGTGGCTGAGAGACTAAAACCATACATGGAAGCATTTCCTGTATAACTAATTGCCCGAATGGACCCGATGAAGTACATCTTAGAGAAATCACATGTCTCCTCCAGAATAGCTAAGTGGTAGTTTATGCTTGCGGGGTATGATATCACTTACATCACACAGAAATCCGTGAGAGGAAGAGTTTTCGCTGATCATTTAGCCGAATTTTCATGTGATGAAGAGAAGGGGAAGACCCGTGATTCCGTAATGAGGACATCATGGCAATAGCATAAAATAAGTGGCAGTTATTTTTCGATGGCGCAGCCAATAAACGGGGATATGTTATTGCCATGTTACTAGTAGATCCCTCAAATCTCTACACTCCACTCGCAATCCGCCTTGACTTCGGGGCACTAACGACATTTTCGAGTACGAAGCTTGCATAGCGGGGCTTGAAGAAGCCTTAGAAAGAAACGTGACCGAACTAGAGGTGTACGGAGATTCACAGCTCATAATCTATCAGTCACTCAAAAAGTGGAGGATACAAGATCCTACATTACAAAAATACAATGACCATCTCCAAGACTTGGTCAAACAGTTCAAAGAAGTTACCTTCTGCTATCTACCTAGAGATAAGAACTGATTAGTGTAGATACCCCGGGGCGGGGCCACAGCTTGGCTAGAGCGCGTGGGTTACCCTAGGATGTCTAATTGTGTTTTAGAGTCACCACCCACGTTTTTGAGGAACGTAAGAAAACCTAATGTTTATGAGCCTAATTATTATTTACGAAACAGAGATTCTTTGGGATGAGGGGTTCGGGGGTTAGGTTACGAAATGGAAGTACTTAAACACCCATTTCGCCCGAGCAAAGATGGTCTTGTTTGTTCATAATTCACTTTAAAGATAAATGCGTTATTCCTATTAAAATGATGATAAAAGGGGTTTTAGAGTTAAAATGTAGGGAGATGACTCCTAGGCCAATTCAATGTAATGAAAAAACCGTTGGTGTCATGTCCCAAATGGTTTTGGGTGATTGCACATTTGATCGAAAAAAAGAATAAGAAGAAGGAGAAAAGAGAAATGCTTAAGACATTTACCTATAGTATCCTTCAAAAGAGAACCTCTTGTAAAGCCTTGAAGAAGAGGTTGAATACTTAGTTGAAGAAATCCCAAGAAAAGTCTAGGAAAGAAGTGAGTGAGAAAGGTCTAAAAGTAATGATGTCCAAGGTCCCCTCCAATGATGGATTGGAGGGGTTTTTATAGTTGAAAGATGACTGTTTTTGGAGCCAAACGGAGTCTCCAAGAAATCTTTCCCGGGCAAAATCGTGTATAATAAGCAAGGGAGAGATTCTTGGGCAGAATCTGTAACTGACACACCCCAGAAGCGCGCGCATCCCACCTAGGCGGCGGAAGGCGCGTGCGTCTGGCCTCAAGGGGCGGAGGCGCACGACTCTGAGAAGTAATCTTTGATAGAATGGACTAGAAAGTTAGAACTGTTATTCAGTTTAGTCCCGGGACTTAACAGAGTACGTCTGGAACTTAACCAAAGTAACAGAAACTAACAGAAAACACTTAAAAGAGGGAGAAACACAAAATCAAGTGTGCAATCGGGGTGAGCAGTCCAAGGCGGGGTGCCTACAGAGCCCCTCGGCGGCGTGGATTGCGAAGCAAACGCGCCGACGAAAGACAGACATCCGGCTAGGACATCACCAAGAAAAGGAAAAGACTTTATAAAAGCAGGAATCTGATATTGCGGGGATAGAGGTGCGCTCCCTGTGTGAGAGGCTTTGAGAGATAAGGTTACGCTCCCTGTGTGAGCGGCTTTGCCAATAGCGGATCCATTTGCTGAGAGCGGGATCTATTTGCTGGAAGCGAGACCTGTTTGCTGATAGCGAGATCCGTTTGCTGGAAGCGGGACCTGTTTGCTGATAGCGAGATCCGTTTTGCTGGAAGTGGGACCTGCTTGCTGATAGCGAGATCCGTTTGCTTGAAGCGTGGGACCTAGACGACCGTCTGCTGAAGTGCGGGACCCGGAGGACCATTTGCTGAAGTGTGGGACCCGAGGACCGTCTGCTGAATTGCGGGACCTAGAGGACCGTTTGCTGAAGTGCGGGACCCGGAGGACCATTTGCTGAAGTGCAGGACCTAGAGGACCGTTTGCTGAAGTGCGGGACCTAGAGGACCGTCTGCTGAAGTGCGGGACCCGGAGGACCGTCTGCTGAAGTGCGGGACCCAGAGGACCGTCTGTTGAAGTGCTGGACCTAGAGGACCGTCTGCTGAAGTGCGGGACCCGGAGGACCCGTCTGCTGAAGTGCGGGATCCAGAGGACCGTCTGCTGAAGTGCGGGACCCGGAGGACCGTTTGTTGAAGTGCGGGACCTCCCCGGAGGACCGTCTGCTGAAGTGCGGGCCAGGAGGATCGTCTGCTGAAGTGGCGGACCCGGAGGGCCGTCTGCTTTGGATGGATGTAGATTTTGTTTGATGAGGAAGCAATGATTCTGTGGCTCATCCCGAACCAAATTGTTGTCGTGAGTCATTTTTTGATGGTGACTATTTGACTTTGACTTTTGATGGGGTGCGGGCACAGTTGACTGCGGAGTGCTTTCTGCTGGGGATGAATTGTAAAAACTGATTTTTGAGAAAATAAAAGACACCCTACTTTGAATGGGAGTTTCTATCTTATTTCAGTTTTTAGACATGCCTTAAGGGCGGACCAAATTAATGTGTGCCCAGCCGAGTGTTTGCTGTCGTCGTTTGAGCTTCTCTTGTTGCTGGGATTGATCTTTTTTGCAGGTTGAAGGCGCTGAAACGCCCGGTTGCTGTTCTGAACTGACAAAGGCTATTTCTGGAGCCTTCTTCTACCTGGGACGCGAGCGCTTCCTCTCTAGGAGACGGGACGCGCGCGCCTTGTAAACTGATGTCGGGAGGCGCGCGCCTCTGGGAGGCAAAATTCAGGGCCTGATATTTGATGTCCAAAAGATCCCCCAACACTATAATATCAGCTCTTGGTCGATAATTCGATTCCACAGCCTTTTTCTGCCATCTTTGAACACCATTTTATTGCCCAATTTTGCTTATAAACTTCTTTCCCATGGCCTCCAACCTTTTTAGTCTTGGTGCCGAGGTCGTCAAGAGTTACGAGAAGGATTTATCGACATTCGTTTATTCTTTCAAAACCCATCCCAAAAATGCTTTCATCAAAGACTTTGGATTTCGGATTCTTTTCACTTTGCAAACATTGAAGCCGGATTGGGATTTATTGAAGGCCACTGCAGCCTTCTGGGATTGTGATAGCCATGCATTCAACTTTTCGGCCAATGAAATGGTGCCGACTGTCGATGATTTTGGGGCCATTTTGGGTATGCCTTTGGCTGGTCTAATTTCCGTCCCTAAGTATCACCGCGGTGTTGTTGATTCTTGGGTCGACCTTCTGAATCTCCCTGTCAGAGAGGTGAAAAAGATGATGCACGGGACCGTTGTTGACATAACTGAGCTTTCGATGTTTTTCAGTTTGCATTCGGAAGATGTCGCGGTTCAGTCCTTTAAGAGAAATGCCATGGCTGTCTGCCTTTTCAGCGAGGTTTTGTTTGTCACTCCTCTGGGTACTGCGGATGCGCAGTTGGCTGAAATCGTGTTGCAGGCGAAAGGATAGCGATTTAGCCTAATTCCGCTCATTGTAGGAGAGACCTTGAATGGTTTGGACGAATTGCACCGTACGGGTGAGATGCGACGAGGAAGCCCCTTTCTTTTGACCATATGGCTTTGGGAGCATTTCAGGCTTTATGCGTCAGATGGCGACCTTTCTCCTTTTGCTGTTCATAGGCGACGGTTGCTGATTAGAGATTTGACTGAAGAAGGTTGGAGGAGATTTTTTGCTTCTCGTCTTACAGCTGACGTTGAGTGGTGCCCTTGGGGTCTTCGCCCTTTTGTGGAGTGGACCTCTGTTTTCAGCATGTGGTTTTACCCGGGTTGAGAGATTCTTCTTTTTACCAACCAGAACGGGTTCTGAGGCAATTTGGCCGTCAACAGATAATTCCTTTTCCGAGGAACGGGAGGCTTTGTCCAGTTTCTTATATGGGTCCGGACTTTTCGAATGTGCTTCAGTCGGCTTGGGGAGATGATTGTAACCGTCGGGCTTCCGCTCCATTGCACCGGGGTAGTATTTTCCTTCCCGAGAGTTACTTGGATCATTTGCTTGGTACTGTCTACCGTGGCATTACTTGGGTATATGCTCTTCGGGCTGAGTTGCTAGGAAAGGACTTTGAGCCCAGCAGTGCTTTGAGGTACAAGGAAGTTGCTGCTGATGTGAACAACATTCTGACCGACCCTTTCGGTACCCTTTGGATGACTTTTATGCTCGGAGGCGCTCTGTTGCGCAGAAGATATCGGTCTGTATCAGTGTCCCTAGGCCCCCTAAGAAGGGTAGGATTGATGGTCGTTCGGGGTGGTCCTTCCAAGGCCAAGAGAAAATTAGATTTTTCCTAGTACCCTCGAGAGATTGCAATTAAAATAGACCACTTGTTTTAAGATTTAGTGTTTTAATGTCTTTTAATAGCTCAACGTTTTCATTGTAATGATAAAAATGATTCAAGGCATGAATAAAAATTGCATCTCGTTAATTGAAATGATTTGGGTATTTGTTTATGTTTTAGACCGCACCTGAAGGTTGCCTACGTTCCTCCAGTGTAGAGGCTCAGGTCTCCGTAGTTCAAACAAACGAAGACCATTTTTTTTTTTTTTTTGCACCCTGTTTTTTGCCTAGACCGCCCTTTCGGGTTTTCAATCTAGCGGGCTTCTTTTTTGCACGGCTCTAATTTTTGCCTAGGCCGCCCTTGCGGGTTTTCAACCTAGAGAGCTTTTTTTTTTTTATGGTCTTCGTTTATTAGACGTAAAATCACTTCAATTTGTCGAGGTTGACTTCCTTTGGCAGCTGATCTCCGTCTAAGTCCACGAGTCGTACTGCACCGCTGCTTAGTATCTTCTTGACTACGTACGGACCAATCCATCGGGGTCCCCATTTTCCAAGGGGTTCATGGCATTAGGAGGGTGTTGTCTCAGGACCAAATCTCCCACACTGATGTTTCGGGGCTTCACCTTTTGTTGAAGGCCCTAGCCATTCTTTGTTGATAGGCCCTCATACGTTCGATTTCCCTTAGCCTTTTCTCGTTGAGTAGGCTAGCTGTTCATATCGACTTTGCATCCAATAGACTTCATTGACTTGGTTCCCGAGGAGGACCCGTAGGGATGGAATTTTGAGCTCTATTGGTAGTACAGCTTCGGAACCATATACCAGTGCATAAGGAGTTTCTCCAGTCGCTGTCCGTATTGACGTGTGGTAGCCCCATAATACTAGAGGTAGCTTTTCGGGCCAATCCCTTCCAGTGGAGACGACTTGTGCTTAGTAATCTTGTATTCTACCAGGAGTGCGTCCATCCCTTTCTCAAAGTGAGAGCCGTTGTCTGAGATGATCTCATGGAGAACGCCGTATCGGCACATGATGTGGGTTTTCACGAATTCGGCCACTTTCTTGGCGTTGAAAACTTGGTAGGCCTGTGCTTCGACCCATTTTGTGAAATAGTCCACGGCTACTAGGACGAAAGATTGTCCGTTGCTGCCAGTAGGGTGGACTTTGCCAATGATGTCTATGCCCCAAGAAGAGAAAGGCCAGGCGTGGTCATATTGTAAAGCTGTGAGGGTGGAGCGTGCTATAGATTGGCATGGAATTGGCATTTGGCGCACCTCTTGACTTTCTTGATGCAATCCCTTTCCATGGTGCTCCAATAATAACCCATGCAGAGTATCTTCTTAGTCAACATAAACCCATTCATGTGGGGCCCACATTCACCTTCGTGGATCTCATGCATTATTTCTTGAGCTTCGGTCTCATTTGCGCATAGGAGATTGATCCCTTCGTGGTGCCTTTTGTAGACTCTGTCCCCAATCAGTACGTATCGGGAGGCTAGTCTTTGCAATGCCATTTGAGACTTCTTATTGCTACTCTAGGGATAAGTACCATCCTTGAGGAAATTCATGATATCCGCATACCACGGTGAGTTTGTTTGGACCTCGTTGATCTCGATACTCATGCAGTATGCCGGACTGTTTTGTCGGGAAATTTTGAAGGGCTTCACCATTTTACCCTCAGGTATTTCGACCAGTGAAGCGATGGTGGCTAGTGCATCAGCAAAACGGTTTGTGTCCCTTGGCAGGTAGTTGAAGGTGATTTCTTGAAACTGTTCAACCAACTCCTCGAGATGTTGACCATACTGTTGCAGAGTCGAGTCTTGAATCTTCCACTTTCCAGATGTCTGATTGATGATGAGCAAGGAATCACCGAATACTTTTAAACTTGTGACATTTCTCTCGAGGGCTGCTTCGAACCCCGCTATGCAAGCTTCGTACTCAGCGGTGTTGTTGGTCGCTTCGAATTCGAGGCGGATAGCGATTGGAGTATACATGTCCTTAGGATCAACAAGTAACATCCCTATGCCATATCCATGCTTATTAGCTGCGCCATCGAAAAAAAGTTGCCACTTATTTTCTTCTGTAGTAGCGCAAATTAAATGCTCGTCAGGGAACTATACATCTTCCCCCTTCACTTCGTCACACGGGAATTCAGCAAGCTGATCACTGAACACTTTCCCCCTGATGGATTTGAGTGTAACGTAAGTGATATCGTATCCAGCGAGCATGAAATACCATTTGGCTATTCTTGTTGACATGAAAGGCTTCTCGAAGATGTAGTGGAACGGGTCCCACTTTTGCTACCAACTTGATTGGGAGGCCTCCATGTAATGCTTGAGCTTTTGAGTAACCAAACCAATGCAGCACAAGACTTCTCTAAGACAGAGTAGTTCTTTTCAGCTCCTTGAAACCGGCAGCTGACAAAGTAGATAGCATTCTCTTTTGTGGAGTTTCGCTGTTCTTGTGCTAACATAGCCCCTAGGGCTTCATCATTGACGGTGAGATAGAGCAAGAGAGGCTTCTCTTTGTGTGGTGGAACCAAAACTGGAGGGGATGTCAAGTAATGCTTCACTTGGTCGAAGGCTTCTTGGTAAGCATCGGTCCATTCTAGATCCACATTCTTTTTTAGTAGCTTGAAGATTGGCTCACACATGGAAGTGAGTTGGTGCACAAACCGACTGATGTATTGAAGTCTGCCCATGAAACCTTTGATTTCCTTCTGCGTCTTTGGAGGAGGCATGTCAATGATTGCCTTGATCTTGGAGGGATCGGCTTCAATCCCCTCTCAGTGACCATGTAACCAAGAACCTTTCCTCTGACGACCCCAAAAGTGCACTTTGCGGGATTGAGTCTCATTTTGTGTTGTCAAAGTCTTTCAAAGAATTTGCGCAGATCGATCAAATGTTGACCGTCGGTTCCTTCGAATGGATGATCATGTCGTCTACATAGACCTCGATCTTTTTATGAATCATGTCATGGAATAGATCTGTAGCAGCCCTCTGGTAGGTAGCCCCAGCATTCCTTAGTCCGAATGGCATGACTTTGTAGCAGAAAGTGCCCTACGGTGTTGTGAAAGCTTTCTTGTGTTGATCCTCTTCGGACATGAGAATTTGATTGTAACCGGCAAAACCGTCCACAAATGAGCGGACTTCATAGTTGGCAGTTGAATCGACGAGCATGTCGATGTTTGGTAGTGGAAAATCATCTTTCGGGGAAGCTTTGTTCAGTCCCGGAAGTCACACAAACCCGAACCTTGCCGTTTGCCTTTCTGACTGTCACAATGTTGGCTAGCCAAGTCGGATACTCAATGACTTTGATGAAACCCACACTGAGGAGCTTTTCAATCTCTTCTTTGACTTGTAGAGACCATTCTGGCTTGATCTTTCTGAGCTTCTTCTGCTTTACTGCTTGGCGTCCTCTCTGATCGGAATTCTGTGCTCCGCGACCTTTCTGTCCAAACCCGGCATGTCTCTGTACGACCATGCGAATACATCCACGAATTCTTTTAGCAGTGCAGTCAATCTGTCTTTGTCTTCCCCTTAAAGAAGCTGCCATCTTTGTTTCTTTCGGCTCTTCGTCGGTACCCAGATTAACAACATGCAATTCCTCATCAGCCCCTGGACCATTTTCACCACGACAACGAACCTGTTGAGCTAGTTCATTTAGGTATGTTATGTTTTCGTGGTCTATTTCATCATAATTTGAATCGTTATTAACTTGTTCATTAGTTCGTTATTAGTTAATTCATCATTTATGATGTTTGCAATCTTAGGGTACTCAGAAATATCGAATTTTTCATTAGCATAGAAAGGAAACACACGCTCGGCTATTGCCTCCATATCCTCTTGGTGAGTGTAAGTGTGAGCCGCTCTTCCTTTGCTGCTGTACGGGGTATGCAACCCATTTCTCGGATCAAGAAATCCTCGGATACTATGGGCCCCTTCGTTGAATACCAGTTGTTGATTGGCTCAGAGCTTAGCGGGATTTCACTGATGGTTTCTTTTCTGATGACGGTGTCGTAGATGGCGTTGACTTGACAATCGTCCATGATGGAAAATTCTTCGAACATGGAGTCTAGATCGGATAGTTCTTCCCCCACGGTAATTTCTACCTCGGACTCTATAGTCACTTTCTTGCCCCACCACTCTCGAGGTGACATTGGAGTAGGCTCCCTTTATGTTGGTATTTCACAATCAGTGAAGATCTCGAGACCAGGCTTTCTGACGCCCTTGTTGTTAACCCATGGTTTGGGAAAGATCATGTACGGAACATCTTCCCCTTGGCAAACAAAATAGCCGTTTAGTGTATTGCGGTAAGGCCTCAAATCAGGGATTTCATATTGTCGACCTTCTTTGCGAGCTCGGGTATTTTGACTCTTGACTGCTTGCTCGTATTTCAAGTCATCTTTGGTAGGCTCGTACCCCAGACCAAACTTGTTTTTTGACAAAAGGAACTTCTACGGGGTGCAATATCCCTTGTTGATGCTTCCCTAGGCCTAGACCGGAAAGTGATTCATGTTCCTCATCATGCGGAGGATTTTAGGATTGCCGAGGGTCCATTGTCTGTTTCCCCCTTCTTTTCAATGGTGTTGACGCCGGAGAGAATGGCATCTTCTATCCCGTGTTGGACTTGGTGAACGGGTTGTCCCCATTTTTGTGGATGGCGACATTCTCGGCCATGATGGTGACTATCTCGTCCCCATTTCTGATCTTGACACACTGATGGAGAGTGGAAGGTACCGCATTGGAACTGTGGATCAAGGTCGGCCCAGAAGTAAGTTGAATGAAGCAGGGACATCAAGTACTTGGAATGGGACGGACATGATCATACTTCCAAATTCGATATCAACTTCTAACATTCCCATGACTGTACGGGCAGTGCTGTCGTACCCTCTGATGACTTGTGCGGAGGGTTGTAAATCGGAGTTTTTGAGCCCCAGTATGCCCATGACTCGGCTAGGCATTAAGTTGAGTGCAGAACCACCGTCTACTAGAACTCTTGAGATGGGTCTCCCCCTTGCCCTTACTTTGAAGTAGATGGCTTCATTGTGTTCGGACCCAAATGGCGGGAGGTCCATGTCGGGAAAAGTGATGACATTGCCGAAGTGAATGTGACCTATCATTGCTGTGAGGTCCTCAGGAGTCGTGTCAGGAGAGACTGATGTGTCATCCAAGTTCTTGATGATGAGGTCTCGGTGTTTCTTTGATGATGCAATAAAGTCCCAGATAGACATGTTGGCTTGCGTCTTCTTGAGCTGTGTTAACAAAGGATCTTCGGGTATGTCGCGTGCTTGCGATCTTTGAGAAGAGGAGTTGGTTGCTGCGGTATTGGGAGGGATTGCGCTCGCTGTTACTCGGCCACTGCGAGTGAGCACGTTCACGGTCCCGTGTAGCTTCTTCTTCCTATTCTCTAAGACTTCCCTCATAATCTCATCATAAGTCACAACATAACAAGAATTATCAAGTTTATTCATATCATCGGAGCCCTCATTCACAATTGGGATCGAATGAGTGGTTCCTTCAAATTCTCCTACCTCTATTACATTGACACCACCCTCATTAGGGATTATGAATTCCTTCTTGTCTATGAGGTCTTGGATGGTGTTGCGGATGGAGAAGCAATCCTTGGTGAGGTGGCCGGTGCATTGATGGTAGTCACACCATTTGTGGTGGGCATGATTGGGACGGAGCGGTTGTGGTTGCTTGTACCCTTGAAGAGGAGTGATTTGCCCCTTGGCCTTTAGAGCTTCATAGGCCTCGGTGATGGTCATGCCATTGAGAGGAGTGTAGACGCGGTCATTTTGGAACCGCTTGCCTTGTGGTGGAGGGACCTTCTTGTAATTCCCCTTGTCAGTAGTAACGGCATTGACAGAAGCCTCTTTGTTTGAACTAGAGGCGGCCTTGTATCGGTAAGTAGGAGTGGCCTTTTTAATCTCCTTGAGCAAGTCATCCATGCGTACCCCCGCCTCATACATTTGGGAGAAGTCGGAGTAGCAAGCCCCACTTAGGTGGGTGCGGAGATCAATCTTGAGACACTTGAGAAAGATGTCCATTTGCTCTTTTGTGTTTGGCCTCTCAACAATTTCAGAGAGTTTGTCATTCCATCTCCTTGTGAAGTAAATGAAGGACTCGTTGTCTCTTTGAGTGGTGTTCTCGAGCTCTTTCCTTGTGGGCCGGTGAGTGGTGTTGCCTTGATATTGATTTTTGAAGGCAAGCATAGCGGCATCCCAATCAAAACGGACAGTGAGCGGGAGAGTTGCATACCAATCCTTTGCCGCCCCCTCGAGGGTGAGAGGAAAGCATTGAGCCATAACTTTTGGGGAGACCTTCTTCGGAACCATAGCCCAAATGTAAGTCTCGATGTGAGCCATCGGGCATGAGTTTCCTTTAAACTTGCTAATGTCGGGCACCTTGAATTTGTCAGGGAGAGCGGCCATCGTGCTCATGAGGATGGATGACTGATAAAGGCTTGTGTTGGAGCCTTTTCCCATGTTGAGGCCGTCGAATTTCTGATCAATGTAGGCCATGATGGAATCGACCATTTTGGGGTCGTTGTTGTGGGTGCTTGGTTCCCCCACTTTTTTGGTACGAGCACTGACATATGGGCTTTCAAACAAACCCTTGGTCCACTCGGATTCTTCATTGTCATTAACCCCTTTGTTCTTGGAGAGCTTCAGGAGTTTGGCTTTCAATTGGTCAACCTCGGCCTCGTGGGCCTCCCTTTGACTGTCGACATGATCTTGCCACAAGGCTTCTTTGGTTTGAGCCTCTTGGTTAAGGGTAGAGACTTGTTTTTGGAGCGTTTGAACCATGGCAGAAAGCTATTCGAGAGTCATGGCGTTGTTGGTGCTGGAGTCGCTGGCCATTGATGATGTAGAAGCTGTTGGAGTGATCGGTTCACGGACAAGCCTGTTGGATGAATCTCTGTAGATGCGGAGAGTACCAATCGGACCTATAATTGGAGAAGTAGCCCTTTTCAATCTCGGTTCACACTTTCGGTCCATGAAGAGGTTGAGAACACACAGTTGGGCACACGACTCGAACCACATAAGAAAAAGACTCTTTTTTTATTTTATTTTATAAGTCGGAGGGAATGGGTCCCTTTTGGGGTTTCTAAGAAGATAATGGAATCGTCACACTAGTATATAGACCATCTCGTGGTCCCATAGACTCATCGGATTCCATCGCGTTTGTGAATCCTACATGTGTCGGGATTAAACTAAATTAATGTAGTAAAGCATACATGCGGGGATGGATTTTTTTATTTTCGTCCAAAATAACCACTTTTGGGGACGGATTTTTATTGCGTCCGTTTCAACAAGTTGGCATGTATGATTTGAATACATTAGTTTAGGGAAATCTCGGTACATGGAAACCGACTAGGTCACGGAGTGTTAGACCCTAACTAGAATTGTGTGGTTTGTGCTCGGCTAAAGAGAGGCTTAAAGGTCACCCCCGGCATGTAGTCATGAACTACGCCACGGGCTGAGGTTTACCGCTTCGAAAGAGCCAAGGTCGAGTGGAGCTTGAAACTTTCTAGGACGGGCCTCGACGGGTTTGGGGTTGGACTTGTGCGACTCGATAGTGAGCAATTTATAGGAGTAATGTGCATGTAGTGTGAGGTCTATCACGTGACAAAAAAAAAATTTATTATTTTTTTTTTTTTGAAAAGAAAAGATAAAAACACATAAGCACGTAAATTACAACTCCCGAATCACCCGTGTGACCGGTAAATAAAACATAAAATTAAACAGTCCAAGGGTTCAATTCTGTTCTGATGCAGGCAGCTGTGCCCACACCCCACTGTTCTGTTCAGTCACTGAAACCTGTTCTAGCCCTGGAAATTGGCCCAGAAACGCGCGCCTCGGGCTAGTGTTCTGGGAAGCGCGCGCCTGGCGCATTGTATCTGGGAGGCGCCCGCTTTTGGGGTCACCTGTCAGATTATCAGAAGCTTATGGACTCAGGGGATTGCCCTGGTCCTCATTGTGTGATGGAACCCCTGCAATGTTTGTTAGCACGAAATAATAGGAAGAATAGGAAGAACACATGGAAGGCGGGCGATTCTGGAATTTGACGCGGGACGCGCGCGCTTTGAACCATGAACGCCCGAGGTGCGCGCTTCCCATGTCAATTTCCAGAATGCCCAGAAAATTGAATTATGAACAGAAACACGAGTTTAACCCTCAAGTCTCCCCAGCGGAGTCGCCACTGTAGATACCCAGGGGCGGGGCCACGACTTGGCTAGAGCGCATGGGTTACCCTAGGATGTCTAATTGTGTTTTAGAGTCGCCACCCACGTTTTTGAGGAACGTAAGAAAACCTAATGTTTATGAGCCTAAGTTTTATTTACGAAAATAGAGATTCTTTGGGATGAGGGGTTCAGGGGTTAGGTTACGAAATGGAAAGTACTTAAACACCCATTTCGCCCGAGCAAAGTCGGTCTTGTTTGTTCATAATTCACTTTTAAAGATAAATGCGTTCTTCCTATTAAAATGATGATAAAAGGGGTTTTAGAGTTAAAATGTAGGGAGATGACTCCTAGGCCAATTCAATGTAATGAAAGGACCGTTGGTGTCATGTCCCAAATGGTTTTGGGTGATTGCACATTTGATCGAAAAAAGAAGAAGAAGAAGGAGAAGAAGAGAAATTCTTAAGACATTTACCTATAGTATCCTTCAAAAGAGAACCTCTTGTAAAGCCTTGAAGAAGAGGTTGAATACTTAGTTGAAGAAATCCCAAGAAAAAGTCTAGGAAAGAAGTGAGTAAGAAAGGTCTAAAAGTAATGATGTCCAAGGTCCCCTCCAATGATGGATTGGAGGGGTTTTTATAGTTGAAAGAGGACTGTTTTTGGAGCCAAACGGAGTCTCCAAGAAATCTTTCCCGGGCAAAATCATGTATAATAAGCAAGGGAGAGATTATTGGGCAGAATTTGTAACTGACACACCCCAGAAGCGCGCGCATCCCACCTAGGCGGCGGAAGGCGCGCGCGTCTGGCCTCAAGGGGCGGAGGCGCGCGACTCTGAGAAGCAATCTTTGACAGAATGGACTAGAAAGTTAGAACTGTTATTCAGTTTAGTCCCGGGACTTAACGGAGTCCGTCTGGAACTTAACCAAAGTAACAGAAACTAACAGAAAACACTTAAAAGAGGGAGAAACACAAAATTAAGTGTGCAATCAGGGTGAGCGGTCCAAGGCAGGGTGCCTACAATTAGCAGACTCGCTAGCCATGCTAGAATCACTTGTGGAGATTCCCGAATGGACTGAGGTCAAAACATTCAAAGTCGCGAGACGAACGACTCCCGCTTATCACTCGATCATAGACCTGCATGACTACAAGGAGGCGTGTGACTCCGTTTCCATCAATACCTTGGACAATAAACCGTGGTACTACGATGTATGGCGTTTCCTCCTAGACGGAACATTCCCATCAGACACATCACCTAAAGCAAAGATAGCTCTTAAACGATTCGCTGCCCAATTCATAATTATATGTGATCACCTCTACAAGAAACATCACAAACCGTGTCTACTCTGTGCTGATGAGCACGAAGCCGTAGAAGTCATAGACCAAGTCCATCAAGGAGTCTGTGGAACCCACATGAATGGTAACATGCTAGCAAAGAAAGTTATCCGACTAGCGTACTATTGGGCCACAATGGAAGCCGACTGCGTCAACATGGTTAAGAAATGCCACAAGTGTCAGATACACAGCAACTTACAACACGCACCACCGTCCGTGTTATACCCCATGACATCTCCCTGGCCATTTTCTACATGGGGAATAGACGTTATTGGCAAAGTCTCACCGATAGGTCACAATGGGAACTCGTTCGTATTGGTCGCTGTAGATTACTTCACCAAGTGGATCGAAGCTCAATCCTACAAAGTGTTAAATGCCAAGAAGGTGGCTGAGTTCATTAAGACCAACATCATTTGCCGATATGGGGTACCTCATGAGATGATATCCGATAATGGCACACACTTTGAGAAAGAATGTGACCAACTACTCACATAGTATAAGATAGAAAGGCATCAGTCGTCACCAGACTGACCACAGACCAATGGAGCAGTCGAAGCTGCTAACAAAACCTTAGAGACTGTTGGTCCCAGAATGCAACAAGGGTATAGAACCGCTAGAGGGGGGGTGAATAGCGGTCCAAATGTTTTCGTAAAATACCCTTAAAAATCAACCAAGTACTTATCAGTTTGGTCAACTACGGTTTAAAGCACTTAAACCGAACTGATAATATGCACAGCGGAGTTTTGCGGTTTTGGCCAAACTGATAGTTAAAGATTTAGGCGGTTTGACTCGGGTTGAAAACACTATTATGCAACAGATAAGTTCAACTTGAAGATCAAAGAAAAACACAATTCACTTTTCAAGTCATTTCGTATATGGATTCAAGTTATAGACCACAAACAGAAAAATAAATGACAAGACAGAAAAGTAAAGATCAAACACACAATTTGAAGAGGTTTGTTCTTAAATGAACTACGTCCTCTACCTAGATGGTTAGTCTAGGATTTTCTAATAGCCACTAGACTTGTATTAATTAGAGGAGGTTTTACAAGATGAATCTAAACTCTAAACAATAAGTCTAACCTATGCTATAAAATTAATAACCGGTGTTTTCGAAATACATAATCTATATGATCATATAAATCGGGTGTGTGTGTGAAAAGAAATCAAATTCTCTAAGTATCTAAATGATGGATGAGCAAATGGAAATCTTTCGGTGTAAAGGCTGAGTATGAATGTTTGATAGGCTTGAAGCTTTGATGAAGGAATTCTGGGTTTGCAAAGGAGATGGTTGAAGGTTTGAATATCTGGGTAACAATCTTCAAAGCAAACTTGAATACTTGGGAAATTTCTCTTGAAGCTCAGCAACCTTCATTGTTGAATAACGAAGGCTGTTTATAGGCAATGCACCCTTGTGACCGTTGGACAAACATTTGAATCCGATCGGTTGGTACAATTGCTGTCGAAATCCCATTGGTTGAGCTGTCATTTTCGTCCTTGGTTTTGTCTTATAGTCCTAGGTAGTTGTAGCACCACTACCTGACAATTGTCCTTTGTTGCAGAAAGGACTAACGGTAAACAATTCAAACTAATAGACAAACTGACATTCCTTGCAGTAACTCCAAGTTAACTTAGAGTTATTTTGACAAGACATAACACATTCCTTTTATGGTTGTAAAGGGAATGTTTGTCTAAGGAATAAATGACTCTGCGAATTCTTCATTTACTGCGCGGTTCCACTAAGCATAAGAGCGGTTTCAAGGTTGATCTTGATATGCGATTTCATAAGAAGCTGAAGCTCCATGCTGGCGGTTCAAAGCATGGCATAAGTGCGGCTTGAACACCTAAACCGCTAAGGAGTAAACCGAACTACTCAGCCTAGACAAACAAAAATCTAGAAATGGACTTGTCTAAAAAATTGAAGTGCAACTTCATTACATGTGGTCCTAAAGTCCATAAAAGACACGTGGCATGGATCAATCAAATTAAGTGGGTGTACTAACAATGAATCCTAACAATCTCCCCCTATTTGATTGATGCCATTACCACACTATGATAATAGCAAAACATTGTACTTGGTAAAAACATGTCCGAAATAAAATTCATGAAATTGCATGTCCCCAGTCAATGCACACACTATGCTAGATCATAGATTTCTAATGTATCACAAAATGAAGAAAATGAAGAATAGATAGAAAAGAAATACATTCAGATGCATATAGAATGTTATGATTTTGAAAATCAGATATGCATGTTTAAACTGAATGTTTAAAACAAAATGCACTTAAAAATATTTTCATGATGAGTATAGTGCATGAGGTTTCTAAAAATGCAAGCATTTTTCCACAAACAAGTAGTTTGAATAAACAAAGTTTTAAAAATAGAATGCTATGCAATCATTCTGATTATATTTCAATCATAAGGTTTTTAAACTTACAAGGTAGAAAGGAAATATAATGAAAGCAAAAAGACTAAGAAATGAAATCTAGTCTACTTCATCAGCGGCGGCAAGAGCTCTTTCTTCAACGGCATCATCTGCAATATTGTCCTGCGCGGCTTGAGCATCACCAGCAGCTTGATCTTGAGCCGCTTGATCATCCATGGCAGCATCATCAGTTGGAGACACATTTCTTGAACCGGAGGGAAGGGCGGTTTCAAACACAAAGTCTGCTGCACGAAGCCGAACCTCAGATGGTTCATTAATCCTTTTTTCAATAGCTGCAGTTTGTTTGACTAACTTGTCGGTTCTAAACATGATGTGCTCAGAAGAATCAAAGGCATGTTTGGCCAGGATGTCAAGCTTTCCTTCAATTGTATCCATTCTGACATCAACGGCTTGCTGCTTCAAAGAATAAATCTCATGGTTGGTTCTGACCAGATCTTGCAGAGCCAGTTGATTGTCCAAGATCATGTTGAGTTTTTCATTTAACTGCTGCTGGTTTGATCTATCATCAAACCTATCTGATACTCTCTCCCCCTTAATGGCATCAAGGTCTGACTGAATAGTTAGGAGGTGAGAGTTGAACCGAGCAGTTGAGGTTTGCTGATGAAACTGAATGTTCCTAACCGCATTTATCAAATCAGCGGTTGAGGCATGAAGAGGTAAGATGGGATAGGAAGGAATTGAAGAAGAAGGTTCATTAGAAGGAGTATAATCTGGCATAGATTCATCATCATCATTAGAAAAAATAGAGATGGCATCATCATATTGATGGGAAGGGGAGGAATGCATCTTTGTCTTGCCTTTCAAAAGAATATGGGCTTCTTCAAGAGATAAGCCCATTGAAACACGAAGAGCGGTTTCAAACTCTATTGGGTCAAACTGAGGAAATGAAGGAACAGGAACGATAGCAGTTTGAGGAGGAGAATGAGGAACAGGATATCGCATGAAATCTTTATAAAGAAAGATGGAAGGTGAAGGAACAATGAAGAGTCTATACAAATTTGGAATGCATAAACAGTTAAAGTAAAGGAAGAATTGAGAAGCAAGGGTAGGATCATTCATGACCTGATAAGCAATTTCTCCTAAAATCTGTTCCACAATGGCCATAATCGCTTGCTCAACAACTGCTTCCATGTCATCTTTAGGAAAAATGGCGTAAGGATTGGGGCGGCCAACCTTCAAGAATCTGTCTTCGGCTTTAGCGGCGGCACGAGCACGAGCCCCAGCCCTTCTTTCCCTTGAAGTCTCTGTTTTGAACCGCTTTAGATAAGAGGCTAGATCTGCAGCACTCTTCCTTTTCTTAGGCCTCCGTTTAATGATTGAAACCGATGGTTTAATAGACAGTTGGAACAGCGGTTGAACCGGACGGAGAGCCAAAGGTTGAGCCGATGTAGATGGTTGAACCGAAGATGGTAGAACCGCAGCAGCATACGGTAAGTCTGGAGATGAAGGACTGGATCCTGGTTGAACCGGAGAAGGAATGTGATCAGGAGAGTCAAATTTCAATTGTCTTCTCAGAGCTGGAGGAGAGACCTCAACCATCATAGGGTCAACACCTGCCTTTCTCATCTCATCTTTTTCTCTTAACTTCTTTGCAAATGGCCCTTCAAGAGGTGAATGATCCTTCTTGTCATAAGCCTCACTGAAGTCCACTGCACCAGTTGGCCTTGACTGCCAATGCTCTACAAAGTCATACTTCTTGATTAATTTCCTCCTTTTCTTTGGCGGTTGAACCTCAAGAACTTCAACATCTTGCTCAGGTTCATTTTGAATGGCCTCAGACATGTCAGTCTGCTCAGGCACAACTGTAGCCTCAGACACTGCGGTCTGCTTAGGCTGAACCGCAACCTCAGACACCTTAGTCTGCTTAGGCTCGATTTGAGTAGAAGGTTTAAGATTTGTAAAGGCATTCTAAATGGCAGCCAACTGTTCGTCTGTGAACTGAACAGATGGCAGTTTTGAGGTTGAAGGTTTAGGAGGAGAGGAGGTAGGAATGAAAAGATGAGGTGAAGGAATAAGTTCTGGAATAGATTTGGATTTGGTAGCTTTGAGAGAAGAGGCATCCATTGCAAACTTAAAGGATTTATCCACATTCTGATGTAATGGAGAGAGAGGTTTAATTTGAGGTTTGGGAAGGGAAGGTTTTGAAGTAGAGGGTTTTGGAAGTGTAGGGGAAAGTCTGATAGGAGGAAATGAAGTTGAAGCAGAAAGAGGTTTGGAGGTCGGTTTGGATGAGGGTTTGGAAGGTGGTTTGGCTAGATCAGTCGAAGTAATAACTTGAGGAATTCTAACACCACCTTTTCTTTTTCTTGAAGGAGCAGTTTCCCTGGGATGAGACGTAGGTCTAGGCCTTGTGCCGGCTCCCCCTCAGCTGCTTGCTCCCCCTCATCCTGTACCGCGGTTTGAGCAAAATGACTTAACCCCATTCTGTTCAGAGTAGCAGTCTGACCTTCATTTCTTAACATCGTAGCATGGGCCTGATCAACAATGGCACCAGTGTACGGTTTTCCAGACCTGTTGAGCCGAGCCTCAGGAAAAGGGCCACGTTCGGCTTCAGCCAATGGGTCAGCATTCCAAACTTCCTGTGCAAACCGCCATCCATGAGAGGTTCTGAAAGTATCAAACTTTGATAACCCAAAAATTGACTTCTCCACTGGATCTAACCAATACTCCTTGTTTTCAGTAGAGAACTTGAATATGTCAATATCTTGGTGTAGGAACTTGGTTAGTAGCCTGCAATGAGTCCTAATCTTGGACTTCCCAGCGGCTCTAGCAGCAGATAGGCGGTTTAAGGCGTTGATCATCTCTTTCATCACAACCTTAGGTCAATGCAGTTTCTTCCCTTTGAGAATAGCCACACAGTAGGCATATTGTACTGCTTAGAAGCTCCGGTTTGATCACAGAGACACCGGAGTTCTCAAGGCCAGCCAAAATTGCTATCTTTGAAGCGGTTAAGATAACTTCCTTTACACAAACTGTTGACTTGATAGCATCCTCAAACTTCACTTCTCCAGTTTCTAGATCTCTGATTGGTTCACCTCTAACATCCAACAGAGCAGCAGTTGTAGGAATCCCATTCTCGAAAAATTCTGCACAAATGAATGTCACGAGCTGGGGTTCGTCCATAAGAAATAAAGGAAGAAGTTTAGCATCTTCAAGCAATTTGAGTAGCATTCTCCCAACTGTATCTTACTTAAAGTCCTCTTCTATGATCCTAGAACCAGGGACAAAGTTTGAGGGATCCTGAAAAAATATTCAAAGTTAGAATAATTTGAAGAATATCAGTTTGAAACCTTAAGCAAACAGAGGTTCATAACACTTAGTCAAACCGAGTGGTTCAAAGAAATGGATAAACATAGTGGTTTGAATGAGACTTGCAAACTGTAACAAGGAAACCTAACAATGATAACAGGCGGTTCAAGGAAAGTAAGGGTAAAATAGTAAAAACAAAAAAATAAGTGAACAGTAAAAAAACGGATCAAAGAGGGAAAATTTTGAAAAAGAGTTTGAATGCATGAAGAACACAAAGAACGGAGTATGAACATGCAAAACAAAATCTTAACCAAAATATGAAAGAATTATATCAAAACGACCACAAAGGGCAGATTCTAACAAAGTTCTAAATAAGCTAAGGCAAATAACAACACTAGAGCCCAGAATCTGCAAATATGCGCAAGAACACCAAATAACCCAAAAATCGATTTTTCTCAAAATTGAACACAAATCACGAAATAAAGTAAACAATCAGTATGAATAAACAAATGCTAGTTCAACCCAACTAAAAATATAAAGAAAAAGCATAAAATCACTAAGGAAGATGAACAAGCTTTTTCAAGCAACATTGGCGGATGAATGAAATATACTGAGTTAGGGTTCAGAAATTCATACCATATCGGGCTTCGATGGTTTGGAAGATGTAGAAGTAGAAGCAAGATCGATTGTTTTCTTTGGTGCCATTTCGAAAATTGTTTAAGTAAGAAATTGTTAGAGTGAGTACAGTGAGTTCGCAGAGAGAACAGAGGAGAGAGAAGGAAATTTTGCCAAATAAAGAAAGAAGGTAAAACGTTAAATTAAAAAATGATTTGTCTTTTATACTCAATTAACCACCTTGGGTAGTGGAGCGGGCATGACGGCTGAGGGAAACTTAACCGTCAGAGTACCCGTCGATTCGCATTTAATGCGGCAGAGATAATTGCACAAAGGTCCTTAAAGAATGAAGTGACATAAAGTAGGGACTAAATTGCAATTAAACATACCTGAGCGGTTTGAGTAAACCGCCTTACCTTTTCCTCATTATCGGTTTTGATGAAACCGATATCTCTCAGATCTGTCTTCGGTTTCATTAGATCAAACTGAGTCTTTACTATCACACTCTGGTTTGGATCAAACTGAGGGTACTCTTCCTGACTCTTTTGACTGGAAGCTTTATGGATGCGGTTTAAATGTTGATAGAACCGCAAGCTATTTTTGCATTTTCTAACAGGGGCCAAAATACTTAACAAAATTTATTAGAACAAGAAATCAAGACATGAAATACTTTAAGCTAGTTCCAGCATACCCATTTCTCCTCATAAATGAAAGAATCTTGAATTTTTGAGTGGTTTGGTGAGGATGTTAGCAATTTGATCACCAGTTCCCACCTTTGCTAAGAATATGTTCTTCTTTTCAACATGATCTTTGAGGAAATGATATCTTATGTCAATGTGCTTTGTCTTTGAATATTGAACTAGATTGTTGGAGATAGAAATTGTTGCAGTACTATCACAGTAGATAGGGCAGTTCTTTTCAAATACTTCAAAGTCTTCCAACTGCTGTTTCATCCAGAGAATTTGAGAGCAACAGCTTCCAACTGCAATATATTCAGCTTCAGCAGTTGAGACTGAAACCGATGCTTGTTTTTGCTGGACCATGATACAAGCCGAGATCTAAGGAACTGACATGTACCACTAGTGCTATTTCTATCAATCTTACATGCTGCAAAGTCAGCATCTGAATAACCTAACAAATCAAATGAAGATTCTTTGGAGTACCAAAGTCCAAGGTTAACAGAGCCACATAAATATCTAATAATACGTTTAACAGCAATAAGATGAGATTCTCTAGGGTCAGCTTGAAATGTAGCACAAACACACACACTGAACATTATATTTGGCCTACTTGCAGTTAATTAAAGAAGAGAGCCAATCATACCTCAGTACAGTGTCTGATTCACTTTCTTACCTTGTTCATCTCGATCCAAACTACAGGCCTTTTGCATTGGGGTATCTACTAGTTTAGCGATTTCAAGCCCAAATTTCTTGATCAAATCCTTGGTGTATTTGGCTTGATTTATAAAGATTCCATCATGACATTGCTTTATTTGGAGTCCAAGAAAGAATGACAACTTTCCCATCATACTCATCTCAAATTTACCTTTCATTAGCTTCTCAAACTTAACACACATAGTTTCATTAGTAGAACCGAAAATAATATCATCAACATATATTTGAACTAATAATGAATGACCTTTGTGTTTAGCAATAAATAAAGTTGTATCAATTTTACCTCGAGAGAAACCCTGTTCAATAAGAAACTTAGATAGGGTGTCATACCATGCCCTTGGTGCTTATTTGAGTCCATACAAGGCCTTCTTGAGCTTGAAGACATGATTAGGTAATTTGTGATCTTCAAAACTTGGCGGTTGGTCTACATAGACTTCTTCTTGTAGTTCACCATTCAGAAATGCACTCTTCACATCCATTTGATATAACTTGAATTTCTTGAAGGAGGCATAGGCCAGGAACAATCTAATGGATTCAAGTCTGGCTACAGGGGTAAAGGTTTCATCATAGTCAATCCCTTCTTCTTGCCTATAACCTTGAGCAACCAACCTTGCTTTGTTTCTTGTTATAGTATCATTTTCATCCATCTTGTTTCTGTACACCCATTTTGTTCTAATTACAGTGTGATCTCTGGGCCTTGGAACTAGAGTCCAAACTCTGCATCTTTCAAACTGATTGAGCTCTTCTTGTATTGCAGCTACCCAACTTGGATCACTTAGAGATTCATCTACCTTCTTCGGTTCCATCTGAGATAACAGTGCGGTTGAGAACAAACTGTGGTTATCTCTATGAGTTAATCTTCCTTTTGTTTGAACACCAGAACTGATAGGACCTATAACATTAGTAGTTTGATGGTCTCTATGCTCATTGATTTCTGGAGGGAGGTCTTCATGAACTACTATTTCTTGAAGATTTTCTAGAGGAGGCTCTTTTTGATAATCATTGAAATCTTCATTGAAGGTGATGTTGGGAACTGGATCAACGGTTTGAATGGGGTCAGAAGATAGCGGTTCTGCAGCAACACCACTTGCGGTTTGATTGGATGTGGCTGGAGAACCTGATGGAGTGGTTTGAGTAGGTTGGTCATTTGCGGCTGAATTATTAGGGTAAGATGTACCTATCTCAAAACCACTAAAATCATCAGCAACATTTGGAGCCATATGTGGCTCAAGAAGATCATGTTCATCAAATGTAACATGGACAGACTCTACAATTTTTAATGAAGTCTTATTGAAACAACGAAAAGCTTTGGAATGTTTAGAATAACTAACAAAGATACCTTCATCGGCCTTAGCATCAAATTTACCTCGATGCTCTTTGCCATTGTATAAGATGTAGCAATTGCATCCAAATATCTTAAAGAAGACAATGTTGGGTGATCTACCTCTCCACAATTCATGAGACTTGTTGTGGACTTTGATGATGAGGGAGCGGTTCTGGGTGAAACAGGCGGTATTGACAGCTTCGTTCCAGAAGTACTTGGGAAGCTTTGCTTCTGCAATCATGGTCTTCCCGGCTTCAATCAAAGTCCTGTTCTTTCTTTCTAAAACTCCATTCTGTTGTGGAACTCCAGCGGCAGAGAAATTATGATCAATTCCATGATCATCACAATATTGTGCAACACCATTGTTTGTGAACTCGGTTCCATTATCTGAACATACAGCAACGATGTCATCCAATTTCTGAGTTTGGAGTTATCTAAAGAGAGCGGTTACGATGCCATAAGTATCATCTTTAGAGGCCATCATTTCCACCCATGTATATCTTAAAAAGTCATCAACAACCACCAAGGTATAGCGGTTTCCTCCGATACTGGCGGTTGGGACAGGTCCAAATAAATCCATGTGAAGCACTTGCAGACAGCGGTTCGTTGAAGGTGCGGTTTTGCTTGGAAATGACTGTTTGGGCTGCTTACCAAGCTGGCATGCTTTACATTTCTTATCATGGTGATCAGCCACTTTGGGTAGTCCTTTGACAAGACCGTCCCTTTGCAGTTTTGCTAGATACTTGAAGTTCAAGTGGCTGAGCCGCTTATGCCATAACCAGCTGCTTTCACTTATATTTTTGGCTACAAAACAGAGGTCAGCAATAGAAACAATATTACTCAACTCTATTATATATACATCACCTGTTCTGTTGCCAGTTAGTAGTATAACTCCGGAAGTTGCATCTTTGATGAAACAATTAGTTGAGGTAAAGTTGTAGTTCATTCCTTTGTCACAAAACTGAGATATGGAGAGAAGGTTGTGCTTGAGTCCTTCTACTAGTGACACATTTTCAATAGTCACCTTTCCACATTTGATTGCTCCATATCCTTTTGTTTTTCCTTTCTTATTGTTACCAAACACTACTGGGGGGGCCTCTCATACTGATGAAATCACAAAGAAGTTCATTATCTCCAGTCATGTGTCGTGAGCAACCACTATCCAAGTACCAAAGATCCTTATTCTTCTTAGCGGTTCCAGCCATAAAGCATAAGATCTGAAAAATAAACATTAAAGATTTTTGTCCCCCTTATTCTTTTGGGTCCTAGGGTTAGCAGCTTTTTGGGACCCACACCTGTTTGACCTTAGGATTTTTACGTCTTTTGGCATTGGGTGTGAACCTTAAAAGACAATGACCAGTACTATGACTATAATCAGTACAGATGACACAATGAATTAAACCGGTTGAAAATTGTGGTTTTACAAACCCTTTACTGACCTTTGGTTTTTCATGTTTTACTGGGTCAGCAGTTTTGGCTTTAACAAAGATTACCTTCTTGAGCTCTACCTTTCTCTTAGGTGCGGCTTTAGGAAAATGATAGGAATTTCCTTAAACCGGCTAGGAGCGGTTTCATTACTCAATACTTCTTTGGTTGCATCAGCCGCTGTGGATTTCTCTTTCCACTTTGAATCTCTCCCAGTCTGGTTTTTAGGATACTCAAAGAAATAATTTTGCTTCTTAATTTCTTGTTTTGAGCCTTTCTACCAGCATGATTAACCTTAGGGATTTATTTGGTTTGTTCAGTTGGTTTCACACCACCTTCGACATAGAGACAAGGACACTTACACCCATCATCCGTTTTAAACCCCAATCCACTTTTATTCGAAGTAGGAATTTGTGAATTTAGGATTTGTTCCACGGTGACACCAGACTTAGTCCAACATCGGTCACTTTTTGAAGGTCATCCCTTTGTACAGTAAGCTCATGGATTTGGGTGAGAAGTGCCTCAGCTCTATCCTTCAGATAGCGGTTTTCTTCCTCAATTAATGATATCCCAGCAATTTGGCACTTGAGTTTCTCAATTTCCTCCTTGTGGGACCTGCATTCTCTTTGGGAATCTTCAAGTTCCGCAGTCATTAGTTTATATGCCCTTTTAAGCACAGTATATTGTTGACAAATGATATTAGCACGTTCTAATACCTGGTCATCATGTCTTTGGTCTGCATGGACCTCAGGAGTGCGGTTTGGTGTTGTAGGAGCTTTGCTTGTTCTAGCCTCAGGAGTTCTTGGTGAAGCTGACTTAACTTGTTGATTTGGCAGTGGAAGACTTTCATCAATTTCAACTCTTTTTTCAAATCCCATGAGGTAGAGATTAGCAACTTCATCTTCATCATCACTGTCATCTAAATCTGATCCCATCCATGTCAGCGGTTGATCCACTTGGTCAGCTACCATTCCTCTTCTTTTGACAAACTTCTTGTTGAATGGTTTCTTTGCTGGTGCGGCTTCATAGCGCGGTTTGGGACAACTTGAAGCAAAGTGACCTAGTTGTCTGCAGTTATAACAGACCAGGTCATCCCTTTTCTTAGGATCTGCGATTTTGTTAAATCTGGTAGGAGGGAAAAACTTTGCATGTCCTTTGGGAGATGGAAATTGAGATCTATTGTTCTTCCTGAACTTGGTGTATTTCTTCACATACAACGCAAATTCTTCATCATTCATGTCATCAAAATCAACTTGACTAGAGCATGAAGATTGAGATGCTAAACTCTGAGAATAAGAACTTTGAGGAGGAGTGTAGGATTGATGAGAATGCTGATAAGATTGATGAGGTTGAGGATATGGTTGATGTGATTGAGAATAGGATTAATGAGACTGCTGGTAATAATCAGGAGGTGCGGTTTGAGGATTGTATCTAGGAACATTTTGGTCAGGAGGTTCGGTTTGCAAGTGGAGGTGAGGAGCAGCTTGATGATGGTCTGGATTGTACACTGGAGATGAGGTATTGTTGAATGCGGCTAGAGAGAGGGTCTTAAATCTGCTTTCGGTTTCATGCACCTCTTCAAGCTTGAATTCAAAAACCTTCAGCATGGCATACAAGTGTCGAAGATCAAGAGCTTCCAAGTCCTTGTTGTCTTCAATATTTTTCGTTTTGATCATCCATTTGCTACCAAGTGCTTGCATGAATCTCATGTTCAAATCTGTATTAGAGTAGACATGTCCAAGAGAAAAACAAACATTAACAATATCAATAAACCTCTCATAACATTGTCTAAGATATTCCTTATGATCTTTAACAAAATAGTCAAAGAGTCTTCTCTGTTGATAGAGGCGGTTCTTCTTGGTGTCTGAATCTCCTTCCAGAAAATCAACTATAGCATCCCAAGTCTCTTTTGCGGTTTTGCAATTCAGCACTTTTGAATGAGTCCTTAGGTCAATAGCTGACACGAGCATGGACATAGCTCTTCTATCAAAGTCCACATTGTTGCGGTCAGCATCAGTCCACTCACTTTCTAACTTCTTGATTTCAGCTTCTTCTCCTGCGGTTCCTGCACGTGGGTTAGCTTTCATAGGAACATATGGTCCTTCAGTAACCGCGATCCACAGTCTACGATCACATGAAATCATGTGTTTCATCATCCTATCATTCCAAAAGATAAAACTATCTTCATCCAGAATCGGTAAATGATTCGAGTTGGATGTTTGCATCATATGGGTGTTTGAGTTTGCCATTGGATCAGCACCCAAGCGGTTAAGCTTGTAAAGAACAAGTTTTTGGTGGATATGCTCTGATGCAACAAGGGTATAGAACCGCTAGAGGGGGGTGAATAGCGGTCCAAACTTTTTCGTAAAATACCCTTAAAAATCAACCGAGTACTTATCAGTTTGGTCAACTGCGGTTTAAAGCACTTAAACCGAACTGATAAAATGCACAGCGGAGTTTTGCGGTTTTGGCCAAAGTGATAGTTAAAGATTTGGGCGGTTTGAATCGGGTTGAAAATACTATGATGCAACAGATAAGTTCAACTTGAAGATCAAAGAAAAATACAATTCACTTTTCAAGTCATTTCGTATATGGATTCAAGTTATAGAACACAAACAGAAAAGTAAATGACAAGACAAAAAAGTAAAGATCAAACACATAATTTGAAGAGGTTCGTTCTTATATGAACTACGTCCTCTACCTAGATGGTTAGTCTAGGATTTTCTAATAGCCACTAGACTTGTATTAATTAGAGGAGGTTTTACAAGATGAATCTAAACTCTAAACAATAAGTCTAACCTATGCTATAAAAATAATAACCGGTGTTTTCGAAATATATAATCTATATGATCATATAAATCGGGTGTGTGTGTGAAAAGAAATCAAATGCTCTAAGTATCTAAATGATGGATGAGCAAATGGAAATCTTTCGGTGTAAAGGCTGAGTATAAATGTTTCATAGGCTTGAAGCTTTGATGAAGGAATTCTGGGTTTGCAAAGGAGATGGTTGAAGGTTTGAATATCTGGGTAACAATCTTCAAAGCAAACTTGAATACTTGGGAAATTTCTCTTGAAGCTCAGCAACCTTCATTGTTGAATAATGAAGGCTATTTATAGGCAATGCACCCTTGTGACCGTTGGACAAAGATTTGAATCCGATCGGTTGGTACAATTGCTGTCGAAATCCCATTGGTTGAGCTATCATTTTCGTCCTTGGTTTTGTCTTATAGTCGTAGGTAGTTGTAGCACCACTACCTGACAATTGTCCTTTGTTACAGAAAGGACTAACGGTAAACAATTCAAACTAATAGACAAACAGATATTCCTTGCAGTAACTCCAAATTAACTTAGAGTTATTTTGACAATACATAACACATTCCTTTTATGGTTGTAAAGGGAATGTTTGTCTAAGGAATAAATGACTCTTCGAATTCTTCATTTACTGCTCAGTTCCACCAAGCATAAGAGCGGTTTCAAGGTTGATCTTGATATGCGGTTTCATAAGAAGCTGAAGCACCATGCTGGCGGTTCAAAGCATGGCACAAGTGCGGCTTGAACACCTAAACCGCTAAGGAGTTAACCGAACTACTCAGCCTAGACAAACAAAAATCTAGAAATGGACTTGTCTAAAAAATTGAAGTGTAACTTCATTACATGCGGTCCTAAAGTCCATAAAATACACGTGGCATGGATCAATCAAATTATGTGGGTGTACTAACAATGAATCCTAACAGAGACCATCATCAGAAAAATAGCTAAGACTGGCAGGGACTGGCCCGAGAAGCTACCTTTTGCACTCTGGGGCTACCGTACCTCAATCCGTACAGCCACTGGCGAAATTCCATACGCCCTAGCCTATGGGTTGGAAGCAGTGTTACCCATCGAATTATAGGTACCATCGCTAAGGGTTCTCCTAGAAAACCAAGTAAATGAAGTCACATGGTTGAGCAGCCGTTATGAATAGCTAGCCCTTCTAGATGAACGACGACTTCGAGCCGCCGAGCATATCCAAGCATATCAATGGAGAATGGCCCGAGCATTCAATAAGAAAGTCAAATCCAGAAACATCAAAGAAGGGGACCTTGTACTATGCGAACATCGTCCTGGACTATTCAACCCCATGGGAAAATGGGGACCAAGGTGGATAAGTCCTTACATAGTCAAGAAGATCTTCTCTGGAGGAGCAGTATAACTCGCAGACCTAGATGGAGACCAACTGCCGAAGCCTGTCAAGTTGGACAAGCTGAAGAAGTACTACTCATAGCTCCATCCCCAATTTAAAAAAAAAAAAAAAAGAATCCTCGCTAGGTTGAAAACCCGCAAGGGCGGCCTAGGCAAAAGTTAGAGCAGAGAGCACAAGAAAAGAAGCCCGCTAGATTGAAAACCTGAAAGGGCGGTCTAGTCAAAAATTAGGGTGTGTATAAATATATATATATATATATATATATATATTATATATATATATATATATATATATATATATATATATATATATAGGGGACAGTCTCGTACGAGACATCCATGTCTCGTACGAGACATGTCATACAGACGCATTTTCTCTTTCTTAAATAAGAACTACGATGACCTGAGCTCCGTATTTAATTGATGTAAAATGAGAACGTAGGCAGCCTTTTGGTCCAGTCTATTCAATAAATAAAATCAAAATCTTGTTCTTTTATTAATTGAATGCATTTCAAGAAAACAATAGGAAAATTCCCAACACGAGCTACCAACTTGCAAAAGAAAATAAATAAAATACTAAAATTCTAAACATTGGTCTATCTATTGCAATCTCTCGATACTCCTAAAGACCTATTTCTTCCTTGACTTAGTACAAGCTTGACCATGGTCCGTCTTGTCATTCCTCTTCCTCTTGTGCAAAGGTATCTCAAAACCGGGAGGAACATCAAGTCTGCTAAATACTGAAGGAGTAAATCTTGCGAACACATGAGGCCTGTCAAGAGCTTGAAATTTACCGGGGAGCCCACTTGCTCTTTTATCATAAATGTCACTATCTAGAAAATCTTGGGTAGCATCCACACTGACATTGGAAGGATCCTCCTTAGCTTCCTTCTTCCTCAAATTCAAGCTAGGCTCGAATTGGTCCCCCAACAAATGACAACCAATCTCATCGATACCCTCGACACTGGGACGGAGTTCTTTGAGGAACCAATCCAAATATTTATCCGATAGGTAAATGCTCCCTCCATCATGACGGAGATTGGTCCAACGGTCCATAGTGGTACCTTGCCCCCAAGCACGAGCCAGGCTCGTAGAAAACTCCAAATCCATCAAAGAAGTGTCCTGAGCATGTCCCCCTAGCACAAAAGTATCCTGCTGCTGACCGAATTGTCGCATCACCCTTCAAGCAAAGTAAAAAGAGGAATCTCTCAAACCCGGAAGGACGACCCTATCATATCCAAGGGTATTAGCCACAAACCTCTTCACCTTCCAAAAAGGGTGGACACCAAACAATATCATCGATCTCCGCTCTTGCGAAAAGATGGGCCCACTCCTCAATGCTAAGATCCTTCACCAACAATCTCCGCCTATAGAAAGTGTAAGGAGAATACTCGATCGTGGATCTCAATAATTTAAAATGCTCTCTAAGCCAAATAGTCAACAAAACTGGACTTCCCCGGGTCATAGAGCCGGTTTGGTGCAACTCATCAAGACCATGAAGAGTCTCCCCCAAGATAAGAGGAACGACGTTGAAGGCCCGTCCTCTAGCTTGCAAAACGATATCCACGAGCTCCGTGTCCGCCATGCCACACTTTCTCATGAAAAATACGCTTCGGAATAAGCACAAGGCCAAGAGACAACATTGAGAATCCACACCATTAGTACGTGTAAAAATAATCAAGTTGTCGACCTCAGGGTGTACCACCAAGATGTTCGTCAAGATGCACGACCTGGATGTTGATTTTTCTACCCAAACAATTTTCCCCTATTTTTTGAAATCAAAAAGGTTTTTGAATTTAAAAATTAACTGGTGCTGTCCACTACGCAGTTAAGTGTAAGGCGGTTGAGAGTATGTGTCTTGGTGTGAGGCTCGAGGTAGCAGAGTTATGATGGGAAACCGTCTAATCTCCCTATTAAAATGAGAAAAGGGCAGTTTATTTATCACATAGAAGGGGGTTTTCTTCAAACAAGGTGAGTTCTATTTCTTCTTTCTTGACTCTTCTAATTGTTTTTCTTTGTAAGATTCATGGAGGACCCCGTAGACCAAGATGTTGTTCTTCCTAATGGTTTCCAGAATTTGGCTTTACTTGATAATCCTGCTGAGGAGCATTGTGAGCTTTCCGTGTCTGATATTGAGGTTTTGAAAAAGGCTTTCCCTGAGGGTACTGAGTTCATGAACCCTAACCCTAATTTTACCTCTTATTGTGTGTCGGCGAAGTGGATTTGTTTCCTGGAATATCCCTTTGCCATAGGTTTGAAATTTCCCTTTTCCCCCTTGATTAGCCGTTTCTTTGAAGTCACAAAACTCACCTTTACCCAATTGATGCCTGTAGGGTGGAGGGCATTAGCAACCTTAGATAGATTGAGTGCTTTGACAGGTTGGAGAGTTGGTTTAGACGTACTGGCGTGTTGCTATGGTATCAGGGCTCATGGGTCATCTAGGTATGGTTTTAGGGTTAAGTCTAAGTCACAATGTTTGTTATCTGAGTCAACTGACAAGGATAGGGGTTGGAAAAATAGATTTTTCTATGTGAGAAGAAGCAGTCTTCCTGGAGGTCAAGGGATGATATTTGAGTGGAACAAGGAAGGTAGCCAATTTGCTTATTGGGTAAGAGTCTTTATGAATTACAGCTTTGGTTTTTGAATATTCTTCTTTTTGTTATGTAGTTTCCAAGTTGCACACGTCGTTCCCAGGTCTTTCTGATACTTTGGAGATTGTGAGGAAGGTTCTAGCTTTGCCGGATGATCTTCGAAAGTTTGTCCCTTTGACAGCTGAAGTCACACAGGTTGAACAAGTTGTTGGTTCTAGTGATCCATCTGAAGACCGTAAGATGTCATCTGGTAAGGCTCTTTGCATAGATGCTCTTTTGATTAATTAGGACGTATAATGTTTAACTTGAACTTTCTTTGCTCGTTTTTCCAGTTGCTCGTTCTCGGTCTGAATTTGTTGCTAGTAACATTGTGGCTAGATATAAGGGTAAGGCGAAGGTTGAAGGTTAGAAGGTTCCTTTGGTTCCTAAGTTGGAGGTAGGAGATAAAGTGATGTTTAAGAGAAGGAAATTGCAGGATGTCGTTGATTTGGAGGTTGTTACACCTAGTGAGGATGAACTGGAAAAGAAGGTATGGAACATGATGTTTTTTAGTAAGGTTTTCGAATCCTGTTTTCTAATTTGCTCTTGTTACCTGGGTGTTGCTGTACTTGGGATGATGGCTAGTGAGATCAGGCTGTGGAATGACAAGGCGGAAGCTTCATCCAAGGCCAAGATGGAAGTAGAAGGACTGCTCCAAGAGGCTAGAAACATGTTGAAAAATAAGGATGAAGAACTCTCAGCTAAGGAAAGCGAGCTCACTGGATGGGTTGTTAAAGTGTCTGAAGCGGGTAGGAATCGTACGAAGGAGCTTGAGATCATACGCAATGCCCTGAAGGCCGAAGCTGCTAAGTCTGTTTTTTAAGCTAGAATTGAGATGATAAAGGAGTACCAGGTTGGAAAGTGTTCAGAATGGAACCTGGAGGAAGAGTATGCTGCGTTGAGAAGTGTGGCTGGTGAAGATACTGAAGCTGGTGAAGTTAGCTCCAAAGCTCAGGATGCTGCTCAGGTTGATCAAACTGGATAAAGCGAAGGGGGGAAGAAGTAGGATGTGGTTTGAAGATGTTTAGGTAAGTTTCTCTCGATTTCCTGCAAGTTGTTAGTACTAAAAACAATTTATGTTTTAAGTTTTTGTTAAGATATAGAGGGGGTGTCCTCTAAGACAAATAGATTTTAGGATGTAATGTTTTTTGGACATGTTTCACGTTGCACTCTAGTTTACCCATGTCTTGTGATAGCATGGGTTGGACCTTTTGGATGTTTTCGTTAGAATAGTTCAGTATGTTTGAATTTACCTTTGTTATTTTGGTTGTAAAAACTGTGGAATTTTCGAATGTAACTTGGTGATGTTACATCTTGAAAAAAATATGTAAATAAGGTAGAAATAGTTTAGAAAGACAACTAGTAAAAGTTGTTTCATAGGTATGTTTTTGAAAGGTAGAAATTAGAGAAATGTAGCAAGATTATGCTACCAGTATGAAATGGAAAGATGTTTCGATCTTTAAACCTTTGTCTTTGGTAACATGTTAATGTTACAACCAGTTGTAAATAGATTGAGTTCACAAATTGAATAAGTGCAAGATGGTAATCAATATGTATTAAATACACTGGCCAACTTACAACTTGAACAAATGTGAAATACGTGCGCACGGGCGAATGTGTATGAACCTTGAACAGGTTGAACTTTCATCCAGTACTTCGTCAGCAAGTTAATTCATTTTCTTTTGAACAGCTGGATTGGTAACTCAGCAAATCGTTTGAACATGTTGATCATGTTGACCTAAGTTGGAATTTTAGATTGCCTTGCAAAACAAACACATGTTAGGGGTGGGTGTTATCTTAGCTAACACCCCTCCGATGCTTAAGTCAGTATGTGTTCAATAAAGATAAATAAATTGAAATAACAAAATTGAAATAAAACTAATTAAATCATACCTGGTTTTCAGAATTGAATGGACAAGCTAAAACTTACATATAGTATGCTTTAAGATGTATTGAATTCCAACTCCTTGGTATCCTTATGCCATCCAAGGTGGAGAGCCAATATGCACCCTTACCAGCTTCTGCGTCAACTAGGTAGGGACCTTCCCACTTGGCTGCAAGTTTGCCTGCATTCAGTTCCCTTGTGTTTTGAAATACTTTTCTGAAGACTATGTCTCCAACTTGAAACCTTCTGATCCGAACATTCTTGTTGTAAGACTTAGCAATCCTCTGCTGGTAAGCATCCATCTTGATTTTAGCCAAATCTCTTAGTTCATCAATAGTGTCAAGATCTTCTGTAAGTACAATCTGGTTGTCCTCTGGAGTTATTAGGCCATATCTTACTGTTGGGATGGAGAATTCTACTGGTATCACAGCTTCAGTTCCAAACACCAAAGAGAAAGGGGTTTTCCCAGTTGCAGTCTTAGGAGTAGTCCTATCTGCCCATAATACTAGAGGCAATTCTTCAGCCCATCTTCCTTTTTTCTGATCAATACGCTTCTTTAGGTTGTTCACGATCAACTTGTTGCTTGATTCTACTTGACCATTAGCTTGAGGATGTACTGGTGTAGACGTGATCAACTTGATTCCCCATCTTGTACAGAAATCTTGCGTCTGCTTGCTGATGAACTGGGAACCATTATCACAAATAATTTCTGAAGGGACTCCAAACCTGCTGATGATGTTTCTTTTCAAGAACGAAATCACTTCTTTATCTCTAAATTGAACAAAAGCTTCAGCTTCTATCCACTTTGAAAAGTAATCAGTCATGGCTAACATGAACACTTTCCCCCCAGGTGCTATAGGAAAATTTCCAACAATATCTATTCCCCATTGCATGAAGGGCCAAGATGACAGTATAGGATGAAGAGGCTCAGAAGGTTGGTGCAAGATGTTTCTATGTCTCTGACAAGCATCACATTTCTGAACATATTTGATTGCATCGTGGCGCATAGTTGGCCAATAGTACCTTATTCTCAATGCCTTGGAAGATAGTGACTTGCCCCCAGAATGATTGCCACATTCACCATCATGTAGCTCTCTTAAGACTTGTTCAGCTTGTTGGGGCTCCAGGAACCTCATGTATAAACCTGTAAATGACTTACGAAAGAGTACATTATCGATTAATATAAATATTGATACCTTTATCCTGAAAGCTTTTGCATTCTTGACACCTTGTGGCACTGTTCCATCCTGCAGAAATTTTACTATGGGCAGTGTCCAAGATGTCTCTTCATTCAAGGAGCTAGCTGATGTATCAGGTTGGTCATCTACTTGGTTCGTTTCAAGTTGATCTATTGCTGGATGCATGATGCAGGATGTGTATTATAGGTAAGGCATTGTTCAGCATTCTCCTGCAACTTGATCCTAAGTTGGCCAATGCGTCAGCTTTAGCATTTTCTTCCCTTGGGATTTGTTGGAAGGTAAATTCTTCAAATTGTCCGGCCAACGATTTAACATGCTGCAAATAACTTGACATCCTGGTATGCTTGGCTGTATAAGATCTATTGAAGTGGTTAACCAGCAACAAGGAATCACTATAAACATTGAGGAATTTAACATTTAAATTTAAAGCAATAACCAAACCCGTAATGAGGGCCTCATATTCAGCCTCATTATTTGTTGCCTTGAACTCGCAAGCCACAGCTTGAGGAATCAGTTCTCCTTGGGGTGATCTCAAGACTATGCCCAAACCTGTGCCCCTTGCATTTGATGCTCCATTTGTATAAAGTGTCCAGAATCTAGGAGAGTTTGAACCTTGAAGTTGTTGGACTTCGAGTTCAACTTCAGGTTGGAGGTTGGGACTGAAATCTGCCACAAAATCAGCTAAGGCTTGCGACTTATTCGCAGTCCTTGCCTCATACTGGATATCATATGTACTAATTTGCACAGACCATTTTACCATCCTGCCAGACATCTCAGATTTTCTCATCACGTTCCTGATAGGATAGTTAGTCCTCACAATGATAGGATGAACTTCAAAATAATGGCCTAACTTAATAGAGGCAGTTATCAAAGCAAGAATAAGTTTCTCCAGATGGGAGTACCTGGTTTCCACATCTAGAAGATACTTACTTACTTAATAGACAGGAAGTTGTGTACCATCTTGCTCTCTTGCCAAGACTGTGCTGACTGCATTTTCTGAAACTGAGAGATACAGGTACAAAGCTTCACCTGTTTCTGATTTGGAAAGTAGAGGTGGAGTTGCCAGATAATCTTTAAGCTGGTTGAAGGCTGCTTCATGTTCTTCCGTCCACTGGAACAACTTGTTTTTCCTGAGCACGTCGTAGAACAACTTGCATCTGTCGGACGACCTAGAGATGAACCTGGTTAGAGCAGCAACCTTACCAGTAAGCCTTTGTACATCCTTGATATTCTTTGGAGACTCCAAGTTGATGATAGCTTTGATCTGTTCTGGACTTGCTTCAATGCCTCTCTTGGTCACCATTTAGCCGAAGAACTTCCCAGCCTTAACACCAAATTTGCATTTTGAAGGGTTCAGTTTCATGTTGAACGCCTCCAGGATGTCAAACGCTTCTTTAAGATCTCGGGCATGATCCCCAATACATTTGGATTTTACTACCATGTCATCAATATACACCTCCATTGTCTTTCCAAGCTGGTTCTTGAACATCATGTTATCCAACCTCTGATAAGTTGCCCCTGCATTCCTTAATCCGAAGGGCATCACAATAAAACAGTAAATACCATCTGGAGTAATGAACGCTGTATCTTCTTGATCTGAGGGTTCCATCTGAATCTGTTGAAATCCTGAGGAAGCATCCATAAACGTCAAGACCTCATGGCCAGCTGTTGCATCAACTAGGGAGTCAATGTGAGGTAAGGGAAATGGATTCTTAGGGCACGCCTTGTTCAAGTCAGTAAAGTCCACACAGACTCGTCATTTGCCGTTCTTCTTCTCAACAACTACCACGTTGGCCAACCATCTAGGATAGTCAACCTCCCTGATCATTTTAGACTTCAGCAACCTCTCCACCTTTTCTCTAATAATCTGTTTATGCTCATGAGCAAACTTCCTACGTTTCTGATGGATAGGCTTGTCATTTGGGTCAATGATCAACTTGTGAGTAATAACATCTTTGCTGATTCCAGTCATGTCCTCATGCTTCCAAGCAAAACACTGCAACTGCTCCTCAGGAATTCAATGATCTCTACTTCTATTTCAGGAGGTAAGTCTGCACCTATAAGAACTTTGACATCGGGATTAGAAGGATCAAGCTGCACCTCCTTGATATCAAATTCTGCAGCTTCAAGTACATCCCGTGCCTTTCGCTGTAATTGTTATCCCTGCCTAGGACTGCTTGCTGCCTTCATGGACACCTTGTAACACTCCTTAGCTGTCTGTTGATCTCCTGACACCATTACTACTCCCCAAGGTGTTGGAAACTTGAGGCACTGATGGTAGGTTGATGGTACAACTTTCACATTGTGGATCCAAGGTCTCCCCAGAATGATGTTGTAAGATGAGTGACATTCTATAACACAGAACTTCTCCATGGAATTAATCCCTTCAACATATACTGGAAAGGTAATATCCTCAAAGGTATGCTTCGTCTCACCACTGAATCCAACCAAGACGGATGAACTCTTAGTCACATTTTCAAGAGGGATCCCCATTCCTTTCAAACCATCAGTTGTCACGATGTTGACTAAACTTCCATTATCATTCAAGATGCGCCTCACCAAACAGTTGGCAACCTGAAGGCTCACGACCAAAGCATCATGATGTGGATCCTGGATGCTGACCCTATCATCCTCATCAAAAGAGATCTCTTGCTCCTTAACCTTGTTGACAGATCTTGAAGGCAAATAAGACCTGTCCTCCTTTGCATCTGCAGCACGGCGCTTCGCAGCTGAGTAAGTTGTTCCACAGAGCCGCCGCTGATCATGTTGACCACTCTGGTTGGAGGTGGATGAGGCGGTGGATTCTCAACTTGCTTCTCCTGGTTGTCTGTACGATCTTCAGTTCGTCCACGCCTTCTACCAAGCAATTCTTTGAGGAGACATTTGGACAACAAGTGGCTGATCTCCTTCCTGAGTGCAATACAGTTCTCAGTAATGTGCCCAAAGTCTTCATGATAGGCTCACCACTTGGACATGTATTTCCAGATTGGTGGCTTATCTGCCTTCTTGGGACATCTAGCTTTGTCACCCAGGTTGTCCATAGCATTGATCAATCCTGCAATATCAATGGAGAAACAATAGTCATCAATTCTAGGATATCAAGAATCATCATCCTCATCATTATCATCTACAACATGAATTCTAGAAGAGTCGGGTTTAGAGTAGGGTTTGCCCCTATTAGATCTGGTATGAGATGTTTCCATCTTGCCCCTATTAGATCTGGTATGAGTGCATTATTCTTGACTGCTTTATCCTGGAGCAACTTGTCTTTTTCCAGCCTGATAAATTTGGAGGCTCTGGTTCTGATCTCATCCAGCCTTCTCTATGGCATCATGACTAGGTCATCATAGTACGGAGAGTCCTTCTTGGGTCCCATCCTGAAGGCCTTAATTGCGGTTACATTATCCAGATTTGAGATGTTCACCGCCTCCTTATTGAACCTGCTCAGGTAGTCTTTGAGTAGTTCATCAGGTTGCTGGACCACCCTGTAAAGATCACTTGTCAGCTTTTCGAACACCCTGTTGCATGAAAACTGATTAGTAAACATGTTGATAAGTTGAGCATATGATCCAATAGAACCCAAAGGCTGGCTGATAAGCCATCTCAAAGCTGCTCCTGTAAGAGTCGAACCAAAACCCCTGCAAAAGCAAGCTTCCTTGAATTGAGGTGGGATATGGACTACATCCATCTTCTCCTGATACAATGCAACATGTTCTACTAGATCCGTCATCCCATCATACTGCTTCATGTGAGGTGGACTGAATTTCTTTGGTATAACGACGTTGGCTATGGCTGGAGCGAAGCGGGATTCATTGTAACATGTTAGAGAAGCCTGGTTGTGCGGCATAGTCATCTCCGGCACACTCATGACCAATTCTTTCAACTCCTGCATTTGTCTGCTAAGTAAACCGCCTACATCATTGTTAGCAGCAGCAAATTGATAATTATTTAGATAATTGAGATCAAATTGAGGGTTAAGACTCCCTGTCGCCACCGAAGTAGGAGTCACCAATGTTGTTGAAGTTGGAGTAACGGTTTCAGGAGTGACAATCGTGCTGTTGGTAGTCAAGCTGGTAGCTGGCGTAAATCCACCAAATCTAGATGATCCTGCAGCATCATTACCAAAAGCGAGCCTTCTAGGTTGGTAGGGGGAGAATAGGTTAGATGGCGCATTCGGAGCAACAGACTGGAAGATGCTAGGGAAGCTGGTTTCTGTACCGCCGACGTCCCACCTTGAAGAGTAGTCACCTCACGCTGCAACCTGGAGACTTGATTCATCAGCATAGTGGAAGTTTCATTCTGCAGTTGGATTTGATTTCTCACGTCACGCAGCATGGCAGTCAAGTTGGAAGCGATGTCAATAGGGATCTCCTGGTTTGCGCCAGCAGATGATCCATCTTGAATTTGAATTGGCCGCGAGACACCACCAATGCTCTGGGTTGAAGACACCACATTTGATGAGATTGGAATTGCCTCCACTATCGATCTCAAACCCATCGAAGTCATAGCTGAAGACATTCCGGTAGACATCTCGAATTCTTTTAACAATTATAAGACCAGATTTCCCACGGACGACGCCAAATTGTTTTGGTCAAATTTTGTAATTCAACTTCAAGGAATGGAAATTGGGTATAATGCAATAGAATCGCATAGTAATTCAAGATGAAATGAACAAGGTATTTAACTAGGAAAGCCCTTGAACAACTTGTTCTCCGGCATAAAACCTCAAAGATGGAATTTTATTAGTATAGATGATGAACAATAAGAAGAACAAAAATAATAACTGAGAATGATAATGTATGTGTGCGTGTGTGCATTTACAAATGGTGTGTCCTATTTATTTTGGAAGAAGGAACCACAAACTAGCCCATTGATCCAAGATTATCGGGTAGTTTGTTGAGTCTTATCCCATGCCGTTGTGATTGAATTTGAAGTCTCCTTGACTGAGTCTTTGTTTAGGTCACGGCTTCTTTGATCGTGTTCCAAAACTTGTGTGATCGTTACCTAAGAAATAGGGATAATTATACCTGCAAAATAAACGTGTAAAAATAATCAAGTTGTCGACCTCAGGGTGTACCACCAAGCTGTTCGTCAAGATGCACGGCCTGGATGTTGATTTTTCTACCCAAACAAATGTACAGTTAGCAAAGGGCTTTAGTAGAATTGTAATTTTGTTCAATTTAACATAAAGGAAATGCTATGCACTTTATAAGAAAATTGATATAGCTAGAGTAAGATTGGGACCTTTATTTTATAAAAATAATTAATATAATAAACAAAAAAGAATAAATATTATTCTAAAAATTTGCATTGTGATTTAAACATTAATAATGAAAAAACAATTTGAAATTTAGGGAGTACATTTATGATGCAGCGGAATACAACCAAGATCAACCTTGATGGAAGATCTCGAATAAACAGAAGGAAATAAACCTTTAAACAAGCCAACAATGGCTTCTAGGATTTAAACCCACACAAAGTTGCAAAAAAAGCAAACTATGAAATTAATAAATCAAACATGTTCAATACAAAGTAAGAAAAGAGTATTTATACTCTAACAACTAAAAAAACCCTAACCCTAAAATTGTTTTAACAAAATACCAAAATTAACCCAAACAATTAATAAAGAAAACGAGTTCTGCGAACAATTTAATTCCAGGCGAAATGCCGGGCACGGTCGTGCTCTAAAGTGAGCACGGACGTGCTATTCCAGTCAAAGCCTCCATCTTTTTACCCATTTTGCGCACGGTTGAGCTTGCATTTTGGCGTGGCCGTGGCAATCTAGTCGAGCTGTCCTGTCCTTCTCCCAGCGTTGCATACGTGCTACATCATACACCCCCTCTTGAAAAGGATTCGTCCCCGAATCATGTTTCATAAAAGAACCACGCGTCCCCGGAGTATTCATCGTGCACTTGACAATGGAAGTCGCTTGCGTTGGGTGTCTCTCAACTTTGACCGGTGGTACTCGAAATGCATCTCGCCGCTTAGACCGACGTGTTGCAACAGCCAATCCAATAGCCTGTGTAGTACCTGAAAGACAAGAATTTGGAGCAAACAAAGAGATAATCCCTTTCCCCTTATCGATTCCAGGACGTACCCCTTTTTTTTCAACGGGCATAAATTAAACTTGACCCCATCCTTCACAAAACTAATAATATTAGTATGCCCATTGTGAGTAGAATCAACATCATAATGCCAAGGTCGACCAAGTAACAATTGACAAGCACTTATATCAACCACATCTTTATAACGACCAATAGAAAAAGGAACGACACATTGTTCAGTTACCTTAATTTTACCTGTAGCGTTAATCCATCCCACGTGATATGGAGTTGGATGCTTTTTAACCTCCAGGTTCAATTTATCGACCGTCCCTCGCTCAATCAAGTTATCACAACTCCCACTATCCACGATGATTTTTACCTAATTGTCCCAATAGTGCAAAAAATTCCATGTCTGCTAGGGGATTCATCTTCCACTGGAGATGTCAAGGTTAATTTGTTACACACAAGTGTCCCATGGTCACCATCATCACTTTCACTATTCGGGTCCACCCAATATTCCTTAACGTCATCAGCTGCCTCCTTCTCTGCGATATTAACTTGCCCTCGATTAGGACAGTTATTGGACAAATGCCCAGGCTGTCCACAACGAAAACATTTACTACCAAAATTCTTGGCATAAGGATTGGGATTCTGATGCCCATTAGCTGGATTAGTACCCTTCCCCACCGGCTGAGTCGGAACATCATCCTATTTCTCAACAGTGTTAGAGCCTGTGGACTGCTAGTTTTTAACTACCGGTGTTTTAGGTCTCAAAGATTGCCCAATGTTAACGGGTGGATGAGACTTAAACACTGGGCTAGGTTGTTGGCCCTCAATAGTTTTAGCACGAGATATAGCCCCATCAAGTATATGAACAGCATATAATTGAACTTGATTTTTAACACTAGAACGAAGACCATTCATATACCTTGCTGTTTGTTGTGCTTCGGATTCACCCAAATCATTATGCGCAGAAAGTGTATGAAAGTTTTGCGTGTACTGATCGACAGACCGATTATCCTGCTTGCATTCAAGAAACTTCTGATAAATTAATTGCTCAAAATCTGCAGGCAAAAATTGCTGTTTCAAAGCCATCTTCATACGACCCCATGTGCGAATCGGTAATTTATTCTGCCTCCTCCGGTGATTGTTCAATTGCTCCCACCATGCAGATGCCCCACCACGAAGCTTATAAGCCATATACTGTACTTTTTTCTCCTCCGAAACGTTCATCAAGGCAAAATATTTTTCTACCTCAGAAAGCCAATCTGAAAATTCTTCCATGTCTAACTCCCCCGTAAAAAAGAGTAGATCAGCTTTAATTTTAGGAGACTGATCCAGAGGTGCAGTGACAAATTCATCATCACCCTCCGAATCTGAATCCTCTCCTCCGGCTGGCGGAACACGGTTGTTTCGACCGTTTCCCACAGGAGCTGCATGAACCCCTGCCCGTTGCCTTCGGCGACCACCAACCTGCAAACCCTCCAAAACCCTAACAAGATCCGCATGACGAGCTGCAACCTGTTCTTCACGCTGACGGTCTCGTTCTTTATCTTGTCGGTGTCTTTCTTGGGCTTCCCGATCCATACGATCAAGGATTGCAGGAATAGTGTCGTTGTTGTTCCCGTTGTCGTTGGCCATCTTCCTTGGATCTAACCTTTTCTGATACCAATTGATTCAGCGGAATACAACAAAGATCAACCTTGATGGAAGATCTCGAATAAACAGAAGGAAATAAACCTTCAAACAAGCCAACTATGGCTTTTAGGGTTTGAACCCACACAAAGTTACAAAAAAAGCAAACTATGAAATTAATAAATCAAACGTGTTCAATACAAAGTAAGAAAAGAGTATTTATACTCTAACAACTAATAAAACCCTAACCCTAATTTTTTTTTTAACAAAATACCAAAATTAACCCAAACAATTAATAAAGAAAACGAGTTCTGCGAACAATTTAATTCCAGGAGAAATGCCGGCCACGGTCGTGCTCTAGAGTGAGCACGGTCGTGCTATTCCAGTCGAGGCCTCCATCTTTTTACCCATTTTGTGCACGGTCGAGCTTGCATTTTGGCGCGGCCGTGCCAATCTGGCCGAGTTGTCCTGTCCTTCTCCCAGCGTTGCATACGTGCTACATCAATTTATTATCGGACCGAGGGAGTTTACTCCTTCCTGAATTCTCGTGATTCTCATGCTCAATAATAAGTGCACACATACATTGAGATGAGACAGAAGGAATATGTAGAATTTACTATTTTTCATTGCTATTACAATCCTATTTTTTAAAAAAGAATAATACTCTATTTGTCTCATAATAATTTGCATTAATTATTTTTTTTAGTGTCCCATTGGTAAGTCTCGATTTCTTAAAATATATACCCTCCGTCCCAGCTCACTTGACACTTATCTCCATTTTGGTCTGTCCCAGCTCACTTGACACTTCCCCAAAATAGACTACTTTATATAATTTTATATTCCCTCTACCCCACCACTCATTCTCTCTGTTCATTCTCCACCACTCAATTTATTCAACCAACACTACTATTTACCCTACTCATTCTCTCTCTTCATTTTTTACCACACATTTTCCTTATTTTATTCTTTTTTCTATGTTATTGTGCCCACCTATTGGGTGTCATATGAGGTGGGACGGAGGGAGTATTCGATTTATTCCTTATTGGGAAAAACTGCAAAAAAAGTCGTTTTATTCTTCAGTTTTTTTTTTTTTTGGATTTGATCACCAAATTCATTTGTTTTGAATCCATCACATTTAACTCATGAAGATGACTTCGAAGCACATAATCCGAAATCCCAATAATTAAGAAATTAGTTACTATTTTATTTGCTTATATGTTATTTTTTATATGAACAAATTGATAATATTTAAAAGCAAGATCAATATAAGATTGAGTGAAATTGGTACTCCTTGACCCTCTAATTTCTTAACTTAACCCCCAAACGCTATAAATATGAATATGGTTTATGTTCCATGAAATAACATATTGGCGAATTGATAATTAAAAAAGAGAGAATGCTTTGTTCACTCAAGTAGCCCCAAACAACTAAGCGCGTTGATACCACTAATGGGATAAAGTAATAATGTACAAGCTGATAATGCATAATTACTGCGAAACAAAGAATCTCATTGTGTGGGACCTCTCCCGCATAGTAAGGGGAACGTAGGCGGCTCCGGCCCGGTCAAACTTTTAGTCTTTTCATTCAAAGAGAATTTAGAAAATACGGAGATCGAGTCTTTTCATAAAATAATTTTATAAACGATGCCTTGTCATTAATTATGAGTCTAATTCAATTCAAAGACTTAACTTCTCCACCAACAATTACAGAATCCCGCATCATGCCTGCCGAAGGGATTAACACAGTCACAACCGAAGCTGCCGGGTTAAGTAATGAAGTCGCCTATAGGCGCGACTTGCGAGATCACACCTTAACAGGTGACATGAATGATGATCTCTCAAGTTAATGAAGTCACCATGTCGGCACTTTCATAGATTTATTTGTGGGTTAAGTAATGAATTCGCCTATACGCATGACTTATGAGATCACACCTTAACAGGTGACATGAATAAAGATCTCTCAAGTTGATGAAGTCTCCACGATGGTGCGCTCGTAGTTTTTTCGTCTGTGAGTTCAAAATGATGTAGCATGTCAACGATCGCATGAAATCTCAATTTGATGCTTATTCGAGTTCATAATGAAGTAGTATGTCAACGAACTCACGAAACCTCAATCTAGTACTTGGGCGAGTTCGAGATGAAGCAGGATGTGGAAAACTCCATGATCTCTTAAATGTGATGACATCCTATATTAGAAATTTAGAAGTAGGACTTCTTGAGAAAGACATACTCCTCAATGGACGCAAAAGGATGTCAAAAAGGGTAAGTCACCACCGACATGAAAGTATCTCGATAGCAAGGCTGCCTAAAGACAACTTTAGTTTTGAAGGGGGAATAGTATGTACGATGTTTAACAAAAAAGACCATTTATTTTGGCATCCCTACACAATGGGATTATCTTGTTATGAAAGTTAGGACATTGATGTCGCTGGTACACTTGAAATATCAGATTATCCTATATTTTAAAAGCCCAATGACGAGACTTTAATGTTGCTAGCATCCCCCGGACAATGGGATTATTTTTTCAAACTTACTGGTCTTCAATGTCATCGACATCCTTTGAAGTGTCACATCTTCGAAAGTTGGAAGAATCGTCGACTTAATACTTATTGGCCAAAGTTATGAAGCTCCAACCCACTGCTAAAAGGAACAAGGGAAATACAAACATTACGGAGAGCAACTACTATCTCCTCAACTCGGAGGCTCTATCCTGCTTAAAGAATGGAACTTGTCACAACATCGTATAAGAAGATTAAGTTATGGAATTGTTTAAATGAGTCACCATGATGGTGCATCCGTGAGACTATACTTCGCGAGATGAGTTAGTCACCTACGGGTGTGGCTTGCGAGATCACACCTTTATAGGTGCAATGATTGATGATCTCTCAAGTTGATGAGTCACCATGATGGTGTTGGGTTTTGAAACACCAACAGATGGTGCACCCGTGAGACTGTACATCGTGGGATGAGTTAGTCACCTACGGGTGCGGCTTGCGAGATCACACATTCACAGGTGCAATGATTGATGATCTCTCAAGTTGATGAGTCACCATGATGGTGCACCCGTGAGACTGTACTTCGCGGGATGAGTTAGTCACCTATGGGTGCGGCTTGCGAGATCACACCTTCACAGGTGAAATGATTGATGATCTCTCAAGTTGATGATTCACCATGATGGTACACCTGCGGAGGAAAAAGTCCGCGAGTTCATGATACCGCAACTTAGTGTGTCCGCGATTTCATGATCTTGAGAGTTGGTATGTCGTCGGGTTCATGATCTCTGAAGTCGATATGTCAGCGAATGCATAATCTCTCAAGACGGTATGCCCGTGAGTTAAGTATTTACGATGCGAGGTCTTTTTGCTCGCAAGATGATCACTCAAGTGTGGCAAATAATCCCAAAAGGAAGAGGTGGTCGCTTGAAGTGAGATTGCACCCCATCCCTCCGCTTAAGGAAATTCTCACTTGGATCATGAATAATCACAGGTGTGAATTTGGGGGCTAATGATGTAGTCGGGTCTAAATTGTGGTTGGGTCGGAAGTAGCCCAATTGATGACACAACCCGACCCAGTTAATGTTTTTGTATGATGTAAGCAACGTTAAAAGATGAAGTCTCTAGATCGTTTAACCAGATCAGCGAAGCCGCCAAAGAGGGGTTGTGCAAGTCACCATCTAGGCGAGATCGGGATCGATGCGAGTTCGCCGGGTGACGTATTCTCATAAATGATTTCGTTGGGAAGGTCCCATCCGCCGAATACTTTAAATGGTGAGTGGGAGACGTCCACATCACTGATAGTTTCCATTGAGTGGGTAAGGGGAAACTAAAGATAAATTGAGGGTCTCCTTGTGTTGGGCGAAGGACCACCAGAAAGTTGACACGTGGAAAAGTGAGGGTGAGGGAAGAAACATGTGGTTGAGTATATAAAGGAGGTTTGGGAAAGGAAAGAAAAGAAGGCTGAACACATACACTCTCTCTCTCTGTTGGGTATGCTTATTATAAACCACTCCTATTACCTAGATTTGATTGATCCCATAACCTTATTTTACTCTTTGTGGACTTTAGGATATATTGTAAGAAGTACTTGTACTTCATTTAGAATAGTCCATTTGTTAGTTTGTTAGGCTTAGCAGATTAGGACCCTAAAATTTTCTAAGTCTGGAGATATGTGGCAAAGTACTCAACCTACCGCATGAATACATCTACCGCATGCTCCATGTTTGCCGCAAAGATCAACTTACCACATGCAAGACAATCCACCGCTTAATGCAAGCCTACCGCATGGCACATTCGACCGCATGTAACCAGAGTTGAATAAACTCAAGTTTGGTTCAAACCTAACCATGGTCACACTTGTGTCCAAAACCTTGGTTAGTTTAGAACGTTGCAAATTCAAATTTCAAATTTGAATACAACTGTCGTCATAGTACAGTTGGACCACCATGACTCTGCAACAAAAGGACAACTCAGACTGAGCTCCAATTAGAAATCAACAGCTCATTGTCCTCCAAACTTGCCCTCCAAGAATTCAAACGGCTAGTTTCTCCATCAAGGCTATAAATAGACCTTGAATTCTTCATTGAAGATACGCTGAGATTCTAAGAGAGAAATTGTTGTTGAAATTCTTGGTGATTGAAGATCATATTCAAGATTTCCAGAATCCTTCGAATCTTCAAGCACTCAACCTTCAAGTCTTCAAAAAATCTCCAGCAACCTTCAAGATCAAATCTCAAGCCTCTCACACAAGTTTCATTAGGCTCTAAAATCATATAGATTCCAAAGAGCTTTTGATTCTTACATACACACTCACCCCGATTGATCAATCACATAGATTGAATCATTAGGGATACACTGGTCTAAGTCTAGGATTTGAACTTCATAGAAATAGGTGTTGATTCAAATACTTCATCTCTGTAATCTGTACTCAAGTGAATCTAATATATACCTCATTCAAAATCCAAGACTGACCATCTTGGTAAAGGACGTAGATCTTTTAACAGATCGAACCTTTCCAAATCATTGTGTTCTTTACTTACTGCACTTTACACTTTACCTTTCTGCAAATTTACTTATTGTTCATCTTGTACTTATTGTTCTTCATTTGTTCATATTAATCTTGTTTGTTTTTTAGTGTTTGATCTTTCAGATTTAAGAACAATTGTGAATTGTGTTTGTTTGTCTACCTCATTGCCTAAGTTAAAATCTGACTAACTTATCATTTGCCAAAAATCTCTAAGACACTAGTTTTCAATTTCTCAACCTACCTCACTCAAACCTACCGCATATTATCCGACCGCACTCTCAACCTACCGCACAATTTGCCTACCGCATTAAACTTATCAAAAACAACTCTAAACTTGTTTCAACGAAAACTTCCGCTGTGCATTTTATACTTGACCGCGTGGTTTTCATCTACCGCAAAATTCAAGTGTAAGCATAAAGGTTGAATTTTGAAAAAGGGTTGAAATTTTAAATAGGCTATTCACCCCCCCCCCCTCTAGCCTCTTTTCATACCCTTGTTGTGTCTCTGGGACCAACAAGTGGTATCAGAGCTAACACCTTTATAAAACTTCTATTTTTCAAGCTTAACAGCTTGGGTGCCAATTCAAAATGGCAAGTCAGAAAACTATGGCAACGGTTAACTTCACTCACGTTCCAGCATTCGACAAAGATAATTTTGACGTATGGAAGCACAGCATTCTAACTCAGTTCTACTCCATGGACAAGCAACTTGGTGATTTTCTTACCATTGGACCATACTTCCCAATGAAAGCTAATCCGGATCCAGAAACCAATGGTGCAAATCCGACTATCAAGAAACCAAAAGCTGAATGGACCGATGAAGAGAAAAGACTGGTTGGAATGGATGTGAAAGCAAAAAGCATACTTTTAAGTACCTTGAGTACGTCACAGCGTCGACAGATCATGGAATGATCTACTGCAAAAGAACTTTGGGATGCAATTGAAGATTACATCGAAGGAGATCAAGCTTGCAAGGAAAGCAAAAAGTTTGCAATTCAAAGAAGATTCAACAACTTTGCTAAGATCCCCGGTGAATCACTAAGATCCACTTATGATCGTTATTGTGAGATCGTGAGTACTTATACAGCACTCGGAAAGAGGCTTACCAAGAAAGAAATCAATGTTAATTTTCTTGCCGCTCTTGGTTCGCAATATCTACACAAAGGAAACACTCTTGAAGATACCAAGATGCTAGATGATATGTCTCTCAGAAGCCTCTATGCCAACCTCAAGGTCTTTGATATCAAGCTTAACAACATTGCTGAAATGGAAGGAAAAATAAAGAGCTTATCGTTGGTTGCTCAAAATGAAGAAGTGATCGAGGAAGAAGATCCAAAAATCTCCACATCAGATTTACTTGATATGGATGATGATGATTTTGCTATGTTCGTGAAAAGATTCCAAAAGTTCAGAAAGACAGCAAGACCCGGATCAACAAGCAAAGCTCCAACAAGGTTTTCAAGGAGCAGCCCTTCAAAGAAGAAAGAGAACTTTAACTTCTCCAAGAAGAAAGAAGATCTTGTTTGTTTTAATTGCAGGAAACCAGGTCACTTCGCATCAGAATGTCCAATTCCAAGTATGAGTATATGAAGAAGAAAAGTAACTTTACTCTAAGGTATACAAAGCAAAAGGGAATGATGGCTGAAGAAGACTCTACCTCAAAAGAGTTAGCTACTTGGATAGAGTCAGACTCTGATGATAGCGATGAGGATTCTGAAGAAGGTCACATCTGTTTGGTCGTTCAGTCCGATGATGAGGATGATAATAAAAGTAGTCGCTCACCAAATGCAAAACCTAAACGGATAAGTTATACGGCCGATGAACTTGCTGAAAAAGGATTCCTAACTCCAGTTCAAAAGAATGGTGATCTTCTATTTTCAAGATGTGATGTGAGTGCAGCAAAGAAAGCTCTACTAAATCCCAAAGTGAAGGAAGTTCTGCCTACCACACCTCAAGTCAAGTTTGACATTTCCCTTGATGAACAAGAAAAGATGTTCATGAAAGCTGAACAGGTAATTAGTAAGTTTTCTGGCATGAAGGAAGCTTTAGCACTTTCAACTGAAGAAATTTCCCAGCTTAAGACGGAGAAATCTCTACTAAGATCTGAACTCACCCTCCTTAAGGAGCAGATCAAGAGCATGACTCCTCTTACTGATCGAAACCGTTTCTTAGAAGAACAAAATGCTATATTTAAAGTTAAAAACGAAGAATTGGTTGCTGAGATAAATGACTTGAAAAGGATCACTAATGAGTGGACCAATTCTCGTGTCACTATGGAACAAATATTAGAATCCCAAAAGCCTAGTGGTGATAAGGAAGGCTTAGGATTTCAAAATAGTGACAACTTTAAATGTCCATCTTATTGTGAAAGAAATGAGAAATTTACCCAGCAAAATTTAGAAGGGTCGAAGGTTAAACATCATGTTTCAAAGGGTGTAGGACAAGAACCAAAGAAGAAACTAGAATTCAACTATGTCTACCCTAAGAAACAAACTGGCAAGGCAAAGTTGAAAGGTATTGCCATGGATGAACCTACCGCAGAGGCTTCTTCTAGCAAGGTAGATGGTGCTCCCTACCAAGTGATCTTGCCGCGAGGTCAACCGACCGCACCAAGGAAGATGGCTACCACATGGAAACCATCGAACGCAAGTGGCGGCAAGGTAGTAAAATTCAAGAGGATGAATTTTGTTAAGCAGACCTCATCCATACCAGTAAATGATGTTGTGCTTAAGACCTCAACGAAGTTTGTTAACCCTCAGTTGGGTGGCTTCCACCATTGTTCCGTGTGTGATGATTATGGTCACAAGGCTGCTGAATGTCTTTTAAGATTCACACCAAATCCCAGAAGGCTTAAACCCCCTTCTGTGAAGCAAGTGTGGGTTGTTAAAAGTTGCTAACCCTTTGGACCCAAAAGAATAAAAGGGGACCTTGTTCTTAAATGTTTATTTTATAGGTTCTCTGCTTAATGGCTGGACTCTCCAAGGATAGATTAAGTTTATGGTATCTCGATAGTGGCTGTTCAAGGCACATGACCGGAGATATCAACTTATTGGAAGATGTCCATGAAGAAAAGGGTCCATTAGTAACCTTAGGAGATAATAACAAAGGAAAGACTGTAGGATATGGAGTCATTCGTAAAGGAAAAATCACCATCCAAGAAGTCTCTTTAGTTATTGGACTACAACACAATCTACTCTCAATATCTCAGTTCTGCGACAAAGGATTGCAATGCCACTTCACTTCAAATTTCTATCTCATCAAAGATGGCATATCCGGCGTCACTTTGCTCAAAGGGATTCGTAAGAAAAATGTTTATGTTGTTGATTTTAATTCATGTTGCATTTCTTCTAATCTCTGTTTTGTAGCAAAGAATGTTAGTAAAAATAGTTGGCTGTGGCATAAAAGACTAAGTCACTTAAACTTCAAGTATCTCTCCAAGATTGGTAGAGAAAATCTAGTTCGTGGTCTACCCAAAGTAGCTGATCACCACGATGAGAAGTGCACAGCATGTCAACTAGGCAAACAACCAAAAGCGTCTTTCTCCAGCAAGACGACACCTTCAACTTCTAGATGTTTGCAACTACTACATATGGACTTGTTTGGACCTGTTTCTACCGCAAGTATTGGAGGAAATAGATATACCTTAGTTGTGGTAGATGACTACTCAAGATATACGTGGGTCGAGATGATGAGCTCCAAAGATGATTGTTATGACATTTTGACCGCACTATTTAGACAGTTCCAAACACAAAAAGAAGATGACATCGTTAGTGTTCGATCCGACAACGGTACAGAATTCAAGAACAATGGTGTTGCTCAGTACTGTGATGATCATGGTATTGACCACAACTTCTCTGCTGCTGGAGTTCCACAACAAAACGGTGTAGTGGAAAGAAAGAATAGAACGTTGATAGAGGCCGGAAAGACAATGATTGCTGAAGCAAAGCTACCTCAATATTTTTGGGCTGAAGCCGTCAACACAGCATGCTTCACTCAGAATAGATCCCTTATCAACAAGACCTACAACAAAACTCCCTATGAACTTTGGAGAGGAAGAACCCCCAACATAGCATACTTCAAGATTTTTGGATGCAAATGCTTCATACTCTACATCGGTAAAGAACATCGAGGTAAATTTGCTCTTAAGACCGATGAAGGTATATTTATTGGGTATGCTAAACACACAAAAGATTTTCGTGTATTTAATAAAACCACTCTTAAGATAGTTGAATCTGTCCATGTTACCTTCGATGAACATTCTCTCCTAGAGCCACATATGGCTCCAAATGTTGCTGATGATTTTGTTGAGATAAATGAGACAGGTACAACTCAACCGCAAAATCAATCAACTCAAGGAAACCCATCTACCTCAACTGCACCTCCATCTACCTCATATGAAGCACCAGAAACTACCTCATCTGCTGCTACCTCAAATGGAGTTGAAGTTGAAATACCCATAAATGTTGAAGAACCTATCCCTCAAATCACTTATGATTGGGATGGCTCAAATGATGTACCACTAGAAGATTTACAACCACCATCAACTCAACCAGACATACCTCAAGAAGTTCGTGAGGTCATAAATCACCCAATTCAGAATATCATTGGTGATTTGCATTCTGGCGTTAGAACAAGAAGATCAAACTATGATGCACTTACCGCATTCATATCTCAAGTTGAACCCAAGAAAGTTGATGAAGCACTCCAGGACTCAAGTTGGGTTGTTGCCATGCAAGAAGAACTCAACCAATTCGAAAGATGTAAAGTTTGGACCTTGGTTCCAAGGCCACAAGATCAAGGAGTGATTGGTACAAAGTGGGTGTTCCGAAACAAGATGGATGAGAATGGAAGAATCACAAGGAACAAAGCTAGGTTGGTTTCACAAGGATATAGACAAGAAGAAGGCATTGATTATGATGAAACATTTGCCCCCGTTGCAAGACTCGAAGCTATAAGGATATTCTTAGCTTATGCCTCTTACAAAAGATTCAAGCTATATCAAATGGATGTGAAGAGTGCATTTCTCAACGGAGAACTTCAAGAAACCGTCTTTGTTGCTCAACCTCCCGGATTTGAAGATCCCAAATTTCCAAATCATGTCTACAAACTCCGTAAAGCTTTGTATGGACTCAAACAAGCTCCACGAGCATGGTATGATACTCTATCTAAGTTTCTCCTTGAAAAGGGATTCAAACGTGGTAAGATCGACACAACTTTATTCATTGCTAAATATAATGATCATACTTTACTTGTTCAAATATATGTAGATGATATTATTTTTTGTTCTACTAATGAATTGTTGTGTAAGAGTTTTGAGAAACTCATGAAAAGCAAATTTGAGATGAGCAGGATGAGAGAATTGACATTCTTCCTTGGACTTCAAATTAAACAATGTGCTGAAGGCATCTTCCTCAACCAAGCTAAGTACACAAGAGATCTCATCAAGAAATTTGGACTTGAAAATGCAAAGGCATACGACACTCCCATGGCTACTGGTAACAAGCTAGATAAAGACTTGAAAGGTAAGAAGGTTGATCAAACCTTATATCGAGGTATGATTAGCTCTCTCCTATACTTAACTGCTAGTAGACCAGATATCATGTTTAGTGTTTGTGTTTGTGCTCGTTATCAAGCTGATCCTAGAGAAGCACATCTTGTTGCTGTTAAACGTATTATTCGATATCTATCTGGGACTATTAACCTTGGACTTTGGTACTCCAAAGATTCAACTTTTGATCTTATAGGTTACTCAGATGCAGATTATGCAGCATGTACCATCGACAGGAAAAGCACGAGTGGAACTTGTCATTTCCTTGGAAATCGACTAGTTTCATGGGCAAGCAAGAAACAAGCCTCAGTCTCTGTATCGACCACAGAAGCTGAATATATAGCTGCTGGAAGCTGCTGCTGCCAAGTGCTGTGGATGAAGCAACAATTGGTTGACTACGGAATCAAAGAATAAAATTGTCCAATCTTTTGTGACAATACATCTACCATTGCTGTCTCCAACAACCCTGTCATGCATTCCAAGACCAAACACATTGATATCAAATACCACTTTCTCAAGGATCATGTGGAAAAAGGTAATATCCATCTAGAGTATGTGAGTACTAATGATCAAATTGCAGATATTCTCACCAAGGCTCTTGATTCCAAGAGATTTAGGTATTTAAGAGGAGAAATGGGTATGCTAGAACTCTAACTCAAACTTGTCCATATGATTTCTTGTACTAATGTTTGTCTAAGTTCAAAAGTAGGTACACGGCAGACATATCACGGTCAAGCAAATACCATTGATTTCTCAATCCCTCACTTGACCGCACCTCCAAATTGCCGCATCATTCAAATGTTGCCGCACACTTCATACTGCCGCATAAAGTCTTGTTACCTCATAGTAATGATTCATCTCAAAAGCTAAACCAAGCAAGGTAAGACCTAAATCGACCGCACATGTCACGGTCGACCTCATATTTACCGCACAAGGACCCCAGGTAAGTCATTCTAACTTAGAGATATTTAGGATGTTTTGGTCATATCTACCTCAAGGGCATAAAGGTAACTTTCTATTTTCCCTCGCTTTTATTTAATTCAAATATTTTGGAACATTAAATTTTCATTTAATTTTTATTCCTTAAAATTATTTATGAGCCGTCATTGGCTATTGACTTGACACCTAGTAACCTTGAATTTAATGTAAAGTAGACCTTAGGTCACATCCGTCCTTTTGCAGAGTTAACCCCCTCCCATCATCCCATCATCTCTGACCTCTGCAATCCAACCTCCTCCAAAATCGTTCCACTTCCTTCTTATACTCCACCACTCTGCATCTCTCACCTTTTCAAAAAATATCTCTCTCTCTCTCTTTTAAACCTTCTCTCTAAAATACTTCAAACCGCCTTTCTTATTCTCTATCAAAACTCTCTATAAATGATTTCCAAACACCAATCTAAGAAGCCCTCGAAATCAGTTGAATCAAGAGACGAACCACAAATTCAATCCACTCCTCCCGTCGTCGTTATGGTAATTTTCATCTTTTCAATTTTTCTCGTGTTCTTGGTAGAAATCTCGAAAACCCTTCATATTCCTTGAAATCTTTCTTCAATCTCTTAAGTTAGTAATATGAAAATCTTGCATTGATTGTTTATTTTTGATTCTAGTCAGTATATCTCTTGATTGCATAAGATTTTACCCCAGTTTTGCTGAGCTCAAATTCACTCAAATGGGTTTTATACATTTTCGAGTTCTTCCCTATTCTCCCCTTTTGATTTCTGGGTTTAATATGACTCGTTTCATGAAATTGATTTGATATAACTGTTTAATCTACATTTCCGATCCTATTCATGTCATTTTTCATGGATTTTGGTCATTTTCTGGGATTCTGGATATTGGTGTTCATCGTATTCATCGTAGTGTTCTTCGTATTCTTGGCATACTAATTTTGTGATTTAATTTGATTCGCTCTTCTATTAATTTCGTGTTTATTTACTATTCATGTTTTAATCATTTCTTTGGTTAAACTTTTATGTTTGCGGTATCCTTATCTCACCTTGCTTACCGCAATCCTGGTTACCGTGCCTCACTTGACCGTGCCTCCCTTGCCGCATTCCTTTGTCAAGTGCCGCACGATCTACCTCAATGTCTAAAGTATGAATTCTTTTTTTGCTTCAGGATCTAAGTCACTTTATTCCAGGCATTGTCTTGGATCTTGAAGATCTTAAGAAGGATGCCATTGGCCGCAATATTCTGGGCAGGATGAACAAGTCTGGGATTCTCCCTCTCTTTACACTTGATCAAGACTTTCACCTACCAGCATTTGTTGACGAATTTTTCAACACGGCAGTTGAAATGGAAAGTACTGATGAACCTGAGTCTAACCCTAAGTTCATTCAAGCCTCCGTGATGGGTATCCAGATGGCTTTCGATGCACGTGATCTAGCCCATGCCGTGGGAATTAAGAAGAACAAAGAAGCCTTTGATGAGATTTCACGACAGGAGACTCTGAGTCTTGCTAAGAAACTGGCTGGCACTGCAGACATTCTCAAAATCCAACGAAAGGATGTTGGTGAAATTATGTATCACATAGGTCATCTAGTGGACCATGCCTTATTATGCAAGACAGGAAATCATGCCAAATTCAATCATACTCAATGGATGATATTTGCTGCTATTTATCTTGGCAAACGGCTCAACTGGGGCCAAATCATGTATGATATCCTACGAGTTAACATTCTCTCGTATAAGGATGTGGCTGATGAAGGCGAAACCAAGTATCGCACAAACAGTAGGTTGATTTCCTACTTGATGAGTCTCACGGTCAGAATCAAGGACATGTATGAGAAGAACAAGAATTACAAGGTTCCAATTCCTACCGCCAAAGATTTTTGTCGTAAGTCTATGAAAGCCAACTTCCGTAGCAACTTTGGGGACGAAATGTACCTCTCCTATCTTTAAGAGATCCCATTGAAGAGTACATCCCTCCAAAGTACTCTAAACGAGGTCAAGCAAATCTTGGTGATCGCATGGTAAGTGATGTAGAGGCTGCCGCATTTGAACAGGACCGCAAGCATGCTGCCGAAATGAAGGCTCGTGCAAAGGGTAAAGATGTTGATCTACCCTCCCCTCCAACTTCAGTTAAAGGCAAAGAGAAAGTTGGGGAACTAGCTAGAAAGTCAAGACTAGTTTCCCAAGGCATCAAGATTGCTTCTACCGCATCTGCCCGTCCTGCCGCACCTCAGCCCTCTAAATCTAAGGTAACTCCTACCGTACCTCCAATGTCTCTGTCACGACCCGAAATCTAGGCTCTATTTTAGTAGTAATAAATAATTATTATTTATTTATTTGCTTATTTATTTATTTAAATTATTATTTATTTAAATATTTATGTGTGCATTTATGTGTTATAATATTTATGCTTAACATTTTATTTGGGTCATTTGGTTGAGTGTAGTATTGTTGGATCTTAATTGTTTGCGGGAGTGTAAGTAATTGTGTTAGTAGATGGGGAAAGGGGTCTGAGTATAACATTTCAAAATAATTCTCCTACTCCCTCCCTACTCCCCTCTCCTCCCTCACTTCTCCCTCACCCATCCATCTCTCCCAGCATTCTCTCTCTCTCTTTCCATAGAAGAAAAAGGGTAAGGTTTCTTTCTTCCTTCTCTCTTCATTATCTTCCTCTTCCTCTCATTATTATTCGTTTCTTAAAACATGAAATGTATTTAGATAGTCGATAGGATCGCGTAGAACCAAAAAGAATTGAATTCCGTCATCTTTTAGAATTTTCAAGTAAGTTACTTTTCCCCCATTTTGATGCTAAAATGTTCATATCATGTTTATATAATGCTTGATGTGTTATATTTGAAGTTTGGTTGAGTATAGAATTTATTTGAAATTATTTGAGTTTTTGGGTAAAAATGGTGATTTTATGAATGTTGGGTTTGATTCTTGGTTTTGGTTGATAAATGGTGCATTTGGATCCCCATCCTAGATATAAGTTGTTTGGTACATTTTGGAACTTGTTGAAGGAGTTGATTTGAGTATTTTGTGTTTTGGTAGAATTTGGGTCGAAATTGTTAGAACCCAGCTCTGTTTCCCGGCCTTGAACCCAGACCAGGCGCCCGCCCGCCTGGATCCAGGCGCCCGCCTACTCCCCTTTTTCCAGCGGCCTGACCTTCTGGTCATTCAAGCGCGCACTCGCCCCAGGCCAGGCGCCCGCCCGCTCACTGTTCCAGGATTCTGTCCTTTTGCTTGGTTTAAGACTGTTGGCTTACCTAGTTTAGGTTCCCTTTTTCTAATTAACTTAAGATAACACCGTGGAACACTTATTTAAGTGGAATCGATTCTTTTGTGAATAAATATGTTATGGAATTTGATTGAGTATCATTTTGGGAATGTGGTTCATCCTTGATGTGTTGTTTGGATTGGTTTACCTTTGTGGTAATTTATTTGGACTGGTTCCCTACTTTGGAACCTTAAGTTGTTTAATTAAGCTAGTATTTATTACTTAGCATTTATTTGGAAGCCCAGCTGGCATATTGTTGCATCGGGCGATGGGAAAGATTATAATGGCAAAGCCAAGTCCATTATAATGTTGACCATTGTTTTGCCCTTACTATACCCTTTTCCAGATTGGCCTTGGAAGAGATAAGTTAGCTTCCTTTGTGAATGTATCTAGCTACCGAGCATGACTTTGTGGCATGGCTCTTGTCCTTTGTGACACTCTTATGGTTATTGTTCCGGTACCGGGGATTTCTCTTCAGCTTTCATGCTATTATGAAGATGTTGATGGTTGATTATTGAAGCTGCGCAGCGATCCTTTATTTGGATGTATCGGTTTGGAAACCTTGGCTAATATCCTTTGTTATGTGTTTATTTCCGCTGCTATCTGTTATGTGATAACTGCTACGTGCTATCTATGATTTATTATTGTATATTGCATCATAGCATGTCATGTAGTTGCATTAGTAACTTATTGAGATTTATCTCACCCCCCTTTCTTTTATCTTTGTTCTTCCTTAACCCCCCCCCCCAGGTGCTAAGGATTAGTCTCGCTGATCACGAGAAAGAGGACGTCGAGTGTGGATACATTCTTTTGGGGAAAGTTGTTATAGGTTGGTTTACATTATATAAATGTGTAACCTTTTTGGGATAGTTGTACCAAACAATGACGTCATTAAGATTTGTACATTTATCTTCTGTTGAGCATAAACTTGTGGAAGTTTATGATAGTTGTATTTGGTTATTATCAAACTTGGATTTGTAAAACTTTGGATCATCACCTTTTGGTATCAAATGGAAATTTTAACTACGGTATTTCATAATTTTGGTTTTAAGTCGACGTCCAGCTCGCGATCTCGGGCCCGCGGGGTTCGGGGGCGTGACAGTTGGTATCAGAGCTATGGTTTATCTCTAAGTATAAGTCTAGGTGGACTAGTGTGACCTAGGAGGGTAGTAGTGTGCGGAGTGATTAACGGTTGATGTCTTATGCAGGTAATTGTTTGAAATGGCTAGAAGGAGAACAGGTGAAGGTACTAGTGGGGCACAGAATCAGAATGACACAAGGGAAGAAGCACGTGCTATGTTTCAAGGCATGTTCGAGGCGGCCATGAAGGCCATACATGATCAAGGTCCGAGGGTAGAACAAGCACCACCCCGCTATGGATTGGAGCAATTTCTGAAGTTGAAACCGGTTGAATTCAATGGGGAACCCGATGTTCGGAAAGCTGAGTTGTGGATTGAGTCGATGGAGAAGATTTATGAGGTATTTGGTTGCACGGATAAGGACAAGGTCCGGTTCGCAGCCTATAAACTTGTGGGAGCCGCCGAGCATTGGTGGAAGGGTGTTAAAGCTAGTTGGGATGATACTCACATGGTGTATGCGTGGGAGTTGTTTGTGCGCAAATTCAAAGAGCATTTCATTCCGGTTGTTGATCAAAACCGAAAGGAGATCGAGCTGCTCAACTTGGAGCAAGGTTTGTTGTCTATAGCCCAGTACTCGGCTAAGTTCATAGAATTAGCCCGGTATTGTGACTATTTGGTGAGGACCGAGGAACAAAAGCTATGAGATTCATTCGGGGATTGAAGACCTCCATCCGTACTCAACTTATTGCCCAACGGATTGTGACCTTCCAAGATGCGGTAGACCGAGCCTACTTGATAGAGCAAGATATTGGGGAGCACAAAAGGAAAACCAAGGTTGTGGGTACGGGTAAACCGGGAAGCCATGCTAAATCTCAACCTCAACACCGTTCCGACAACCGAGGTAACCCAGGAGCATCATTTCAGTTTAAGGGGCAAACCTCACCGAGGAATCCGGGTGCTACTCCGGGGATTCAGAATAGGAAGCCTTGTACCTTTTGTCAGAGGTAGGCCATATGGAGGATAGGTGTTGGAAAAAGCAAGGCAAGTGTACCAATTGTGGCGAAATGGGGCACTTTGCGAGAGATTGCACGAGGTACCGAGGTCAGTCATCCGGGTCAGGGGTTGGTACTAATCAGGGTCAGAAAAGGGATGCCGCTGGGAAGCCCAAAGTTCAAGGAAAGATACATGCCATGAATCAACAACAGGCGACCGATGATCCTTCGGTTATTGGAGGTATTGTTTCTGTGTCTAATGTGAGCGAACGAGCGTTAGTAGATCCAGGATCATCTCATTCATACATTTCTGTGCAATTTACTTCCATGTTAAATGCTGCATTCGAGTCTTTACCGTACGTGCTAGAGGTGTCGACCCCTATAGGAGAATGCTTGATTTCTGATCGAGTCTTTCGTTCTTGTGATGTGGTTATTTGTGGTCGTGTCCTTTGTGCGGATTTGGTAGTTCTTCCTATCCAAGACTTTGATGTCATTTTGGGTATGGATTGGTTGAGCAAGTTTCATGCTTCCGTTGATTGCCGTAAGAAATTGTTACTTTTTCTATTCCGATGTGCCTAATTTGTGTTTGAGGCTAGTCCTCTGAGTAGAAAGGTTCGCTTAATTTCTTATATGAAAGCGAGAAAATTATTGCATAGTGGTTGTGAGGGGTATTTGGCTAGTGTTCTTGATACTAGGAAGGAATCCCTTAGTTTGGATAGTGTTCGGGTAGTTCGGGAATTTCCCGATGTTTTCTCTACCGAGTATGATATGCCGCCCGATCGTGAGATTGAATTTTGTATAGACCTTTTGCGGGTACGGCTCCAATTTCGAAAGCACCGTATAGATTGGCTCCCGCAGAGTTGAAGGAATTAAAGGTTCAATTGCAAGAGTTGCTCGATCGAGGGTTTATCCGCCCTAGTGTTTCCCCGTGGGGGAGCACCAGTTTTATTTGTGCGGAAGAAAGACGGTTCCTTGAGATTGTGTATAGATTACCGGAAGTTGAATCAGGTTACAGTGAAGAATAAGTATCCTCTACCTCACATCGATGATTTGTTTGATCAGCTTCAAGGCTCAGTTGTGTTTTCTAAACTTGATTTGAGGAGTGGGTACCATCAGTTGAAGATTCGATCGGAGGATATTTCGAAGACTGCTTTTCGCACTCGTTATGGTCATTATGAGTTCTTGGTTATGCCGTTTGGGTTGACAAACGCGCCTGCCGTATTTATGGATTTGATGAACCGGATTTTCCACCCTTATCTTGATTCGTTCGTGGTGGTCTTTATTGATGATATACTCGTCTACTCTAAATCTAGAGAGGAGCACGAGCAACACTTGAGGACAGTTTTATCCGTTCTTGCGAGGGAGAAATTGTTTGCGAAGTTTAGTAAATGCGAATTTTGGCTCGAGAAGGTTTCGTTTCTGGGTCATGTTATTTCGAAAGATGGGATTTCTGTGGATCCTTCAAAGATAGAGCCAATAGTGGAATGGAAGAGACCCGATCAGTGACAGAGATTAGAATCTTTCTGGGTTTAGCCGGGTATTACAGAAGATTTATTGAGGGGTTTTCGAGGATCGCTACTCCGATGAATCAGTTGACCCGGAAGAATGTCCCGTTTGTGTGGACCGAGAAATGTGACAAGAGTTTCGAGGAATTGAAGAAGAGGTTGACTACCGCACCGATCTTGCTTTGCCTAATGGAAGCGATGGTCTAGTGATTTACAGTGATGCTTCGAAAGAGGGTTTGGGTTGTGTGTTGATGCAGAACGGGAAAGTAATTGCTTATGCTTCGAGGAAGTTGACCCCTACTGAACAGAATTACCCCACTCATGATATGGAGTTGGCCACGATAGTATTTGCGTTGCACAAATGGAAGCACTACCTTATGGGGCGAAGTTTGAGATTTTTACGGATCACAGGAGTTTGAAGTACCTTTTCTCCCAGAAAGAGTTGAATAATAGCAACGCCGAATCCGGGGAAGGCGAACGTGGTAGCCGATACGATTAGTAGAAAATCTTATGTGGCTTCGATGATGGTTCGGGAATGGAAAATGCTTGAGGATGTTCGAGATTGGTCTCCTCGTGAATCGAGACATGGGGCTATTTTTGCGAATATTAGGGTATCTCCGACCTAATTCAGAGGATAAAGGAAGCTCAGAAAGAAGATCCCGAGTTGGTGAAGATAATGGGTAAATTGAAGGAAAAGAACTTCGAGGATTTTTCTTTGAGTTCGAGTGGAGTTTTGACTTTCCGTGATCGTTTGTGTGTACCCGATGTTGGTGGGATAAAGAGACAAGTTTTAGATGAGGGTCACAAATCGAGGTATACTATTCATCCGGGTAGTACGAAGATGTATCAGAATCTGAAGCAACATTTTGGTGGAATAATATGAAGAGAGAAATAGCCGAGTATGTATCGAGGTATTTAACTTGTCAGCAGGTCAAAGCTGAGCATCAGAGACCCGCGGGACTACTTCAGCCATTAGAGATTCCCGAGTGGAAATGGGAGCATGTGACTATGGATTTCGTCACGGGACTACCTCGTACCCGTAGGAAGTATGACAGTGTTTGGGTAATAGTGGATAGATTGACAAAGAGTGCCCATTTCTTGCCTATTGATATCAGATATTCGATGGAGAAGCTTGCGACCCTTTACATTGATGAGATCGTTAGATTGCATGGGGTTACGTTAGTATTGTGTCAGATCGAGACCCGAGGTTTACTTCTAGATTCTGGAAGGCGTTTCAGGAAGCTTTGGGTACAGATTTGCGATTCAGTACAGCTTTTCATCCTCAGACCGATGGTCAATCCGAGAGGACTATTCAGATTTTGGAGGATATGTTGCGAGCTTGTTCGATAGACTTCTCCGATTCTTGGGATTCACATTTATCGTTAGTGGAGTTCTCCTACAACAACAGTTATCAGGCTAGTATCGAGATGGCACCGTATGAGGCCTTGTATGGAAGAAAATGTAGATCGCCTATTTGTTGGGATGAGGTCGGTGAAGCGAAGATCATGGGTATTGATTTGCTTCAGGATTCGGTTGAGAAAGTTAGAGTTATCCGGGATAGATTGAAAACAGCCCAGAGTCGACATAAGTGCTATGCAGATAACCGAAGGCGAGATCTTAGTTTTCAGACGGTGACCTTGTGTTCTTGAAAGTATCTCCAAAGGTGGGTATTCGTAGGTTTGGGAAGAAAGGCAAATTGGCTCCGAGGTTTATTGGTCTGTTTGAGATTTTGGGAAAGGTTGGACTTCTAGCATATCGACTTGCGTTGCCGCCATCTTTAGACCGGTTGCACAATGTGTTCCACGTTTCTATGCTTCGGAAGTATGTTCATGATCCATCTCACGTGTTACCGAGGATACCGGAGGATATTGAGCCCGATATGACTTATGAGGAACGACCAGTTCGGATTTTAGATGCCAAAGTCCAAGAGTTGAGGAACAAAGCATTGCGTTGGTTAGAGTTCTTTGGAGGAATCATAACATCGAGGAGTCGACGTGGGAGCTCCGAGATGAGATCGAGAGGAAATTTCCGTGGCTTTTTAATTCGGGTAAGTCTCGTTAAAATTCGGGTCGAATTTTCTTTAAGGGAGAGTGAATGTCACGACCCGAAATCTAGGCTCTATTTTAGTAGTAATAAATAATTATTATTTATTTATTTTCTTATTTATTTATTTAAATTATTATTTATTTAAATATTTATGTGTGCATTTTATGTGTTATAAATATTTATGCCTAACATTTTATTTGGGTCATTTGGTTGAGTGTAGTATTGTTGGATCTTAATTGTTAGTCGGGAGTGTAAGTAATTGTGTTAGTAGATGGGGAAAGGGGTCTGAGTATAACATTTCAAAATAATTCTCCTACTCCCTCCCTACTCCCCTTCCTCCCTCACTTCTCCCTCACCCATCCATCTCTCCCAGCATTCTCTCTCTCTTTCCATAGAAGAAAAAGGGTAAGGTTTCTTTCTTCCTTCTCTCTTCATTATCTTCCTCTCCCTCTCATTATTATTCGTTTCTTAAAACATGAAATGTGTTTAGATCGTCGATAGGATTGCGTAGAACCAAAAGAATTGAATTCCGTCATCTTTGAGAATTTTCAAGTAGTTGCTTTCCCCCATTTTGATGCTAAAATGTTCATATCATGTTATATAATGCTTGATGTGTTATATTTGAAGTTTGGTTGAGTATAGAATTTATTTTGAAATTATTTGAGTTTTTGGGTAAAAATGGTGATTTTATGAATGTTGGGTTTGATTCTTGGTTTTGGTTGATAAATGGTGCATTTGGATCCCGACCGCACTCTCAACCTACCGCACAATTTGCCTACCGCATAAACTTATCAAAAACAACTCTAAACTTGTTTCAACGAAAACTTCCGCTGTGCATTTTATACTTGACCGCGTGGTTTTCATCTACCGCAAATTCAAGTGTAAGCATAAAGGTGAATTTTGAAAAAGGGTTGAAATTTTAAATAGGCTATTCACCCCCCCCCCCTCTAGCCTCTTTTCATACCCTTGTGTGCTCTCGGGGACCAACAAGTGGTATCAGAGCTAACACCTTTATAAAACTCTATTTTTCAAGCTTAACAGCTTGGGTGCCAATTCAAATGGCAAGTCAGAAAACTATGGCAACGGTTAACTTCACTCACGTTCAGCATTCGACAAAGATAATTTTGACGTATGGAAGCACAGCATTCTAACTCAGTTATACTCCATGGACGAGCAACTTGGTGATTTTCTTACCATTGGACCATACTTCCCAATGAAAGCTAATCGGATCCAGAAACCAATGGTGCAAATCCGACTATCAAGAAACCAAAAGCTGAATGGACCGATGAAGAGAAAAGACTGGTTGGAATGGATGTGAAAGCAAAAAGCATACTTTTAAGTACCTTGATACGTCACAGCGTCGACAGATCATGGAATGATATACTGCAAAAGAACTTTGGGATGCAATTGAAGATTACATCGAAGGAGATCAAGCTTGCAAGGAAAGCAAAAAGTTTGCAATTCAAAGAAGATTCAACAACTTTGCTAAGATCCCCGGTGAATCACTAAGATCCACTTATGATCGTTATTGTGAGATCGTGAGTACTTATACAGCACTCGGAAAGAGGCTTACCAAGAAAGAAATCAATGCTAATTTTCTTGCGCTCTTGGTTCGCAATATCTACACAAAGGAAAACACTCTTGAAGATACCAAGATGCTAGATGATATGTCTCTCAGAAGCCTCTATGCCAACCTCAAGGTCTTTGATATCAAGCTTAACAACATTGCTGAAATGGAAGGAAAAATAAAGAGCTTATCGTTGGTTGCTCAAAATGAAGAAGTGATCGAGGAAGAAGATCCAAAAATCTCCACATCAGATTTACTTGATATGGATGATGATGATTTTGCTATGTTCGTGAAAAGATTCCAAAAGTTCAGAAAGACAGCAAGACCCGGATCAACAAGCAAAGCTCCAACAAGGTTTTCAAGGAGCAGCCCTTCAAAGAAGAAAGAGAACTTTAACTTCTCAAGACGAAAGAAGATCTTGTTTGTTTTAATTGCAGGAAACCAGGCCACTTCGCATCAGAATGTCCAATTCCCAAGTATGAGTATATGAAGAAGAAAAGTAACTTTACTCCAAGGTATACAAGCAAAAGGGAATGATGGCTGAAGAAGACTACCTCAAAAGAGTTAGCTACTTGGATAGAGTCAGACTCTGATGATAGCGATGAGGATTCTGAGAAGGTCACATCTGTTTGGTCGTTCAGTCCGATGATGAGGATGATAATAAAAGTAGTCGCTCACCAAATGCAAAACCTAAACGGATAAGTTATACGGATGAACTTGCTGAAAAAGGATTCCTAACTCCAGTTCAAAAGAATGGTGATCTTCTATTTTCAAGATGTGATGTGAGTGCAGCAAAGAAAGCTCTACTAAATCCCAAAGTGAAGGAAGTTCTGCCTACCACACCTCAAGTCAAGTTTGACATTTCCCTTGATGAACAAGAAAAGATGTTCATGAAAGCTGAACAGGTAATTAGTAAGTTTTCTGGCATGAAGGAAGCTTAGCACTTTCAACTGAAGAAATTTCCCAGCTTAAGACGGAGAAATCTCTACTAAGATCTGAACTCACCCTCCTTAAGGAGCAGATCAAGAGCATGACTCCTCTTACTGATCGAAACCGTTTCTTAGAAGAACAAAATGCTATATTTAAAGTTAAAAACGAAGAATTGGTTGCTGAGATAAATGACTTGAAAGGATCACTAATGAGTGGACCAATTCTCGTGTCACTATGGAACAAATATTAGAATCCAAAAGCCTAGTGGTGATAAGAAGGCTTAGGATTTCAAAATAGTGACACTTTAAATGTCCATCTTATTGTGAAAGAGATGAGAAATTACCCAGCAAAATTTAGAAGGGTCGAAGGTTAAACATCATGTTTCAAAGGGTGTAGGACAAGACCAAAGAAGAAACTAGAATTCAACTATGTCTACCCTAAGAAACAAACTGCAAGGCAAAGTTGAAAGGTATTGCCATGGATGAACCTACGCAGAGGCTTCTTCTAGCAAGGTAGATGGTGCTCCCTACCAAGTGATCTTGCCGCGAGGTCAACCGACCGCCACCAAGGAAGATGGCTACCACATGGAAACCATCGAAAGCAAGTGGCGGCAAGGTAGTAAAATTCAAGAGGATGAATTTTGTTAAGGAGACCTCCATCCATACCAGTAAATGATTGTTGTGCTTAAGACCTCAACGAAGTTTGTTAACCTCAGTTGGTGGCTTCCACCATTGTCCGTGTGTGATGATTATGGTCACAAGGCTGCTGAATGTCTTTTTAAGATTCACACCAAATCCCAGAAGGCGTAAACCCCCTTCTGTGAAGCAAGTGTGGGTTGTTAAAAGTTGCTAACCTTTGGACCCAAAAGAATAAAAGGGGACCTTGTTCTTAATGTTTATTTTATAGGTTCTCTGCTTAATGGCTGGACTCCCAAGGATAGATTAAGTTTATGGTATCTCGATAGTGGCTGTTCAAGGCACATGACGGAGATATCAATTATGGGAAGATGTCCATGAAGAAAAGGGTCCATTAGTAACCTTAGGAGATAATAACAAAGGAAAGACTGTAGGATATGGAGTCATTCGTAAAGGAAAAATCACCATCCAAGAAGTCTCTCTAGTTATTGGACTACAACACAATCTACTCTCAATATCTCAGTTCTGCGACAAAGGATTGCAATGCCACTTCACTTCAAATTTCTATCTTCATCAAAGATGGCATATCCGGCGTCACTTTGCTCAAAGGGATTCGTAAGAAAAATGTTTATGTTGTGATTTTAATTCATGTTGCATTTCTTCTAATCTCTGTTTTGTAGCAAAGAATGTTAGTAAAAATAGTTGGCTGTGGCATAAAAGACTAAGTCACTTAAACTTCAAGTATCTCTCCAAGATTGGTAGAGAAAATCTAGTTCGTGGTCTACCCAAAGTAGCTGATCACCACGATGAGAAGTGCACAGCATGTCAACTAGGCAAACAACCAAAAGCGTCTTTCTCCAGCAAGACGACACCTTCAACTTCTAGATGTTTGCAACTACTACATATGGACTTGTTTGGACCTGTTTCTACCGCAAGTATTGGAGGAAATAGATATACCTTAGTTGTGGTAGATGACTACTCAAGATATACGTGGGTCGAGATGATGAGCTCCAAAGATGATTGTTATGACATTTTGACCGCACTATTTAGACAGTTCCAAACACAAAAAGAAGATGACATCGTTAGTGTTCGATCCGACAACGGTACAGAATTCAAGAACAATGGTGTTGCTCAGTACTGTGATGATCATGGTATTGACCACAACTTCTCTGCTGCTGGAGTTCCACAACAAAACGGTGTAGTGGAAAGAAAGAATAGAACGTTGATAGAGGCCGGAAAAGACAATGATTGCTGAAGCAAAGCTACCCAATATTTTTGGGCTGAAGCCGTCAACACAGCATGCTTCACTCAGAATAGATCCCTTATCAACAAGACCTACAACAAAACTCCCTATGAACTTTGGAGAGGAAGAACCCCCAACATAGCATACTTCAAGATTTTTGGATGCAAATGCTTCATACTCTACATCGGTAAAGAACATCGAGGTAAATTTGCTCTAAGACCGATGAAGGTATATTTATGGGGTATGCTAAACACACAAAGATTTTCGTGTATTTAATAAAACCACTCTTAAGATAGTTGAATCTGTCCATGTTACCTTCGATGAACATTCTCTCCTAGAGCCACATATGGCCCAAATGTTGCTGATGATTTGTTGAGATAAATGAGACAGGTACAACTCAACCGCAAAATCAATCAACTCAAGGAAACCCATCTACCTCAACTGCACCTCCATCTACCTCATATGAAGCACCAGAAATACCTCATCTGCTGCTACCTCAAATGGAGTTGAAGTTGAAATACCCATAAATGTTGAAGAAACTATCCCTCAAATCACTTATGATTGGGATGGCTCAAATGATGTACCACTAGAAGATTTACAACCACCATCAACTCAACCAGACATACCTCAAGAAGTTCGTGAGGTCATAAATCACCCAATTCAGAATATCATTGGTGATTTGCATTCTGGCGTTAGAACAAGAAGATCAAACTATGATGCACTTACCGCATCATATCTCAAGTTGAACCCAAGAAAGTTGATGAAGCACTCCAGGACTCAAGTTGGGTTGTGCCATGCAAGAAGAACTCAACCAATTCGAAAGATGTAAAGTTTGGACCTTGTTCCAAGGCCACAAGATCAAGGAGTGATTGGTACAAAGTGGGTGTTCCGAAACAAGATGGATGAGAATGGAAGAATCACAAGGAACAAAGCTAGGTTGGTTGCACAAGGATATAGACAAGAAGAAGGCATTGATTATGATGAAACATTTGCCCCGTTGCAAGACTCGAAGCTATAAGGATATTCTTAGCTTATGCCTCTTACAAAAGATTCAAGCTATATCAAATGGATGTGAAGAGTGCATTTCTCAACGGA
>JAOWBW010001523.1:0-43252 GCA_026119855.1 Campanula takesimana
AAATTAAGTCATGCATATATCTTTCTTGACAACAGTGGTGTCATAAGGATAATCTTCATGATTTGAATAAATGAAATAAAATTGTATCAACCAATGGGTTGATTTAGTGATCAATAATGAGAATAGTCTCTTTAGTTGGATCACATTCCCTCATTCAAAAAAAAAAGGGGGGTGGGGGGGATTGTTCAAACACATGGTAATGATAAACAATGTTATTGTTGTTGTCTCATTGAATGAAGAAGTTGTAAACCAACTTTAAAATGAGATAATGAGGATGAAACACTAATGCTTATAGTATGTAATAACATGTGTTTGTACACAATATCCACCTTGTAAACTAATATCAAATGGTGTTGATGAAAGAACTAATAGCACTATTGTTATATTTAGGACTAACCCAAAATGTGGGGAGAGAGTCTACTTTGGAAAATTAAATACCTATTGAATAGGTTACCCAAGAAAACAATGTAAATTTCATATGAAGTATGAAAAACGTAGGCCTACGTACACTGTGAATATGGAGGTGGTTCACAAGTAGAAAGTCCAACATCAACAAAATGGATATTTGCATACAAAATGGTGGAGTATGTAAGTAATGAGTTTTTCATTGGGTGTCATATATTATTCATTGACATTGAATATATATTGAAATCATGTACTGATGTCAAGTTCATGGAAAATGAACAAATGATACTTTGAGTGAATAGATCAAAGTGACACTTTGAGTGAAATGGATTAAAGTGATACTTTGAATGAAATAGATCAAAGTAAAGTGTGCAAGTGGTAAAGTCACTAGAAACAAGCACAAAATAATGACATCAAAGCTTGATTTTACCATGAAAGAAAGTGGATTAATCAAAAATGACATGAATGGAATGTCATAGTGTTGATTAAATCTATCGAAGATATGTTGAACTTGAAAGAAGTTGCTAATTTGACGTTGGATTTAAAACTTCAAGAAGAACTCATAAATTTGCATTAAGCAAGTTATGATATAGTCTTAAAAGTTTTGAAAAAGGTCAAGAGATATGGATTTAGCGGATGTTATCCTTGAAGTGAAAATTTCTAAGAAATCTAATGGATAATTCTTGAGAAATAGCAAGGATAATTTTGCAATGGATCGAACCTAATATTCATGAGTCAACATCTATTAAAAAATAGAGCTAACGTTGTTTTTCAAGTTGAACACTCGAAGTCTAGTGAATTGCAATCCTAAATGTATAGTGAAAGTACTAAGGTACTTGAGATACAATCGAGATCAAGGATTACTCTATACTAGACATCTATCGGTATCTAAAGGATATAGTAATGCTACATGGATATACGAAATCAAAGACTCAATGTCTACGAGTGGATTCGCATTCTTATAGCGGGAACAACTATATCATAGAAATCTTCTAAACATACTGTTATAGCTAGATCCACTATGGAATCTGAGTTTATAGCTTTGGACAAATGTGGGGAAGAAGCGGAATGGCTACGCCAATTTCTAGAAGATATTCCAAGTTGGACAAAGCTAGTGCCACCAATTTGTATACACTGTGACAGTCAAACTGCAATGGTAAGTCGAGACATACACTACGTCGAAGACATAAAACCATTAGAACTACACTCTACTAATTTGACTATGTCAAGTCAAATGATAAAACGGATCCGTTAACCAAAATGGTTAATAGAGAGTAGTTGCGAGATCGACAAGGAGAATGGGTTTTTTAAAGCCTCTTGAGAAGTGTTAACCACGGCGGAAAACCCAACCTAGCTGACTGGAGATCCCAAGATCTAGGTTCAAAAGGGACCACCTAACCGTTAAAGACTTGTAGCATCACTGTGGGGATCAACCACATACCCATTCCTAAAAGTGACATCCCGAGATGAAAAAGTTAAGCCTATGGATTTTAATGATTCTTATGGAGTAAACCGGGTTACTTAGAAGAATCACCTATGCGAGAGAGAAGTGGGGCCGCTTCGAGGAGAATTGTGTGAGGCTCAATTCTTAGACCCTCTCACAGAACCAGGCATTGTGTTCCACGGCCACAAATGGACACAGCTATGAGAATTGAATTGTGTTAGGGAGATACCTGTGTAACGTATATGATTGACTACACAAAAAGCTGACAGTTCAAGGACATCGCGCGTCTACTGATTAGCGAGTAGAATGAGTATACGTCTACAAGGGAAGGTTCAAAAGGAAATCCCATACCTATCCTATGCAGGTTTTCAACTGTTTGGACTCTATCACCAAATTCCTCATCATTTCCCTTCATGTGGGGAATTGTTGGATAAAATGTGAAGGAAATAAGTATTTTCCTTAATTTTGTGTATTGATTAATTGAGAAATATTTTGTCGAATGACAAACTTGTTTGTGGTTTGTGTTCTACTCTGTGAGAACATTGAGATAATGTATTCATTGTCCAATTTAGCGTTGAGACGAATGAGATACAAAGGCTTGAAGTTGGTGGGTTGAAATGGGGATATTGTGTTTTATCCCACATTGGAAAGAAAGGTGAAAGGAAGCTAGTATAAAGGCTTGGGCACTTTAGTAGTGTTCAAGCTTGTATGGCATAGAGGCTCTCTCTCGCGCGCAGGGGGGTGCAAATCATGGACCCAATTTGGCTTGCGAGGTCCGAACTCATGTGTGTGCGCGTCCTGCGGACACGAATGTAACACCTATTTGTCTTGCCGTGCGAGCTCACCTTTTGCTATTACTTTTTCCTTATCAGTCAAATTTTTGTCTGAAAATTCAGATTCATCCCATTGACTGGAATGTAAAGTGAAAAGACAAGCCTTATCCTTTTATCTCAATAATTAACTAAGGATTAGACTTATCCTTTCTTAATTAATTCTTGGCCTTTGAATTGTTCTTGGAGTAGTATAAATTGTGCTGCAACTACTTCAAGAAAACACACGAAAAATACAAAAAGAAAAAACACATTTTCAGCAACATCCACAGCATCTGTTTTGTTGCATTTTTGTTCATTCCTCCTTTGGCCTCCTGCATTAGCATTTGTGGTGATACTGTCCAGGCACAACCTCAATTCGCCGGAGTCTCTTAGTGCAGGGAAGCATCCGGTTCGTGCGAGTTATCCTGGGAGACTAGCGTCCAAAAGCAACCTCAAGCACTCACAGTGAGGGGGCGAATAAGTCTTAAGGACAGTGTGTTCAACACACGACTCGGCACAAAACATTCGGTCTACTTTCTGTTTATCCATTCTCCAGTTTATTAATTTATTAATTTATTATTTATTCTGTAATTTGAGTTCTTTTTTTGTAGAATTTTCCTAACAATATTTTGAAAATCTGGTTATATTATTTTTAAAAGCAAATAACATATGCTTGCATTAATAGAAATTAGGAAAATGTCACTCCCCATATGAAACAACAAGTAGATCATCTTCATCAGGCGGAGCCACCCTTAAGGGAAAGTGGGCAATTGCCCCCATTGATTTTAAAAACAAAAATTTACTAGTGCAAAATTTACAAAAAAAATTGAGGTTTAGTATAATTTTTTGAAATTTGCCCCCTTTGAGATGAAAGTATTAATACACTAGATTTTTTTTTTTTGCCCCCATTGACAAAAATACAGTTGAAATTTTATTGTAGTGTAACTTTGCCCCCATTCAAAAAAAATCTTGGCTCCGCCACTGTCTTCATCATCGTCGTCTTCTCCAATTTTATTGTTGAGTTGCGACCGAAGCAACAAGCTATTTGGATTTAGAAAAGTGGTTGCGGTTAGTCCTAGGACTAACTACAGGCATTGGTTATACTCTTTTAATATTCAATTTAAAAGAACTATATAAATTATTTTTTAAGAAAATGAAATATATAATTAAAGAGTATTTCTCTTTTTATTTTGGAAAATTTAGCCTTTTAGTGCGTAACTTTTATAACGCGCATATCTCCCTTGTAAGTGTATGTGATTGTGTTATTAGTAGCTAGTGTTTCATACTAATACTTAAAAATATACTCCCTCAGTCCGACACCAATAAGCACTTTTGGTCAAACCTACTCGAACTTTGACTGACATTTTATGCTAAATTATTAATCTCCATAAAATTTTAAAAAAAATTTACTAATTAGCAATGGAAACATTATCAATAATTATTTTTAAATTTTAAGGTTTGTACTTTCCTTTTTGATATGTTTCAGTTTAAGGTTCTTAGTTGCTTTATTCATGAAAAATGATGAATAGTGTTTTGGACATTCTTGTCCTCGTAAATTTCATATATTACAAAAAGCCCATCTACTTTTCACCCACTTGTTTTATGAATGGACAATTATATCCTCCACCCACTACTATTCATAACTCAAGATTGCCTTGATTTCTTAATAAATAAGCGTGCAAAATCAAACTAAGAACCTTAACCGGGACGGATGGAGTAAACTCTATTTTCTCTTACAATGCCACTCGATATCACTGATGTGGAGTTGTTTGCCTTCGATTTCTCACATTATCTCTTACCCACTCTCTTTTGTCCATTAAAATCCACAGAAGCTTATTCCGAGAAAAAGCAAATTAGGAAAATCACCAAACCTTTTATATCCTATTTTTAGTAATGCGGCATTTATTTTCGGACCAGCCAAAATGGGAAATGCCACGTTTATTCCGAAAGGGAGGAGTGGTGGTGTGTGTGTGTGTAGAAAGAGAGAGTAAAGACAGGAAAGAAAATGCAGAAACGTACAAGCACACCAGTACACACTAAGGAAACTGTCACAAAAGCAGCTACTCTGAATGAAGGACTGGATTTCGCCAACTGAAATAACAAATTCAAATGTTAGTAATGTCAAGTGTGGCATCATATCAGCACTGATCGCGACCTCATCGGCTTTGGACGTCCAAGATCTCTTAAAATGCTGCCCGGATACTGCCATGAAACCGTCTGCATGAAGTAGGCTAAATAAAACGACCAATAAACTGAAAAAGAAAACCACCACATATAGTTAGCCTATCAAACACAACTACACTATAAGAGAAGCTATCAAATGCATTAACTCAAGATTTCTGGACCAAAATACTCCCTCCGTCCCTTAGCAAAGTACCCATTTCCTTTTAGGAACAAGAATTAAGGAAAAGTGTTAAGAAAGTAGGTGTTGTGAGTGGGTAGGAGAGAGAGAAGTGGGGTAACAAATAGTAAGAAGTGTATAATTGTTGTATTCACTAGAAAAAAAAAAAAAAAAAAAAAAAATTATCGGATGAGGGTACCCCCATTAGCCTCTCACTAGCTCCGCCAATGATTTAAGGAGAGCAAAAAGAAAAAGTATGCAAAATCAGTTTTGTATTCAGTAAAATGATACTACCTCCCTCCCGCTGGAAATTAAACATTTGATTAACTTAATTGTACTTTGACCAATAATTTGAATAAATATTATTATTTTGATGAAAATTTAAAAATAGTTATTGAGTTTATTATTAACCGTGAAACAATATCAATTTTTAAATTTTCATTAGCATCATTATTTTTTCTTCAAATTATTTGATCAAAATTCAAATGTCTAATTTCGAGCGGGGCGGAGGGAGTAAACACTAGGGATGGTCTTAATCAAAACACTAGGGATGGTCTTAATCATACTCCTCTAACTCAAAGAAAACAAAACACGCATGCACTGAAAATATTCTCACCTTTATTGTGATTGCCAAGTGGAAACTGCTACCACTGTCAACATTGCAACAAACCGTAGTTCACGAAACTATCTACGTCTTTGATACTTCCAATCTTGTCCTTGATTATACGCCATTTATGCGTGAAAGGATATTTCCTTGTTCAATCTGCAGAATGCATTTAATTTCCCTATATAAAGTCTTTTAAGAGGAATAAGATATTTGTCTTGGAAAATACTGAGCAGCACTCACATTGGTACTTGAATCAGTATGCCGCTCCTCATGTTCTGCATTAATTAATATTCTTCGGGACTCTGATTCAGATGATGCATCTGATGATGATACTTTCTTTCTCGCCCAGGTGGAGCTTTTGCTAGCCTAAGCGGGCCCCATAAGCTGAATCAGTGTGAATTGTTTCCATCACCGAACCAAAGAAATTTGTCACAGGTACCTAATCAGTGAAAAAGCACGGATTAAATAAGATTGACCCCACATGTTTACTTCTCTTCTCCTTCAGGGTTCGAGAAGAAGAAGAAGATCAAGAAAATTTAGAATGCTGATGAAGATGTAATCATTTATGCATGAGCAAGTTAATGGCATATGAATACATGATTTATGTCCATGTGGTGGTGGGACATATCTTCCCAAATTATATTTCTAATTTGCTCTTGATCAAGAGCAGACTTAAAAAAAATTCGGACATATATATTCTGACGGAGGGAGTAGCATATAAAGAAAAAAAAGAAGCGGACACTTTTATGGAACATTACAAAAAGGAATACATGAGTCTAATTTTGTAATTGAGGAGGTAATTAACTTGACAGATATTTCCAATCTTTGTCCATCCAAACGACCAACCGGCGTGAAAAACGCATACTTTGTACCCATCATGACTCGTGAAAAGAATTCAAGTCCAATATGATTTCAGAAACGAAAAAATGCATAAGTGCAGGGACTCTGTGAAATATCATTAATGAAAATGACAAGGATCTCAAACTTATATACCTCCTCTAGCTTTTCTTGGTATAAATCTGTCCGGTAATATGCCGTCGACATCAGTAAGTTTGGATTATAGGAACTGAAAAGACTGCAAAACAACAAGAAAGAATGTACAGCATTTATCTCAGTCAACTACCAGTGTCTATTTTCAAGTCACTTACAAACAATTACAAATAAATGAAACAAATACGGAGTTCATTATGAGCAAAATGGGTCAACATATCTACTGGTGAGTATATCTACTAAATTATGTCTTCAACTCCAGATCACTAGCAACGGAAAACAACTTTCTTTTAACCATTTTTGTCTTTGCTAAAACATATAACTAACCTGGAGCACCTAATAGTCAGAACATTCAAATTTAACAATATAAACCAGCCTCATTTCTAAGGCACAACACCAATTTTAACTTTGGACTTTCAACAATTCAGAACACGACATTTGTCATTCATCAATCAACAATAGAAGATTTGAACAGAGTACAAGTATTGTATAGGAATTTATTGTATCACATATATGAAAGTTTAGCAATTTTTATTGAACATCGTAAGTTTCATCAGTAAATGCTTCAGCCACAGGCTAACATTGGTTCTTTAACCATAGGCTAACATTGGTTCTTGAGTGATGGCAAATTTGCATTCCTATAACAAATAACTGTCTTGGTCAGTAAATCTTGCTTCTTGCTTGCTTATACTAAATATTTTTGCTCTTAGGAAGTGGTGAGGTAACGTAAGCATTTGTACAAACAGCATCATTTCGAACAAGGACGCATACATATAGCTGAGGGAAATGAAAATACTATGCAGAGTAAGATTTATAATATTGGTATGAACGACTTTCAATAAAGCAGGTATAGGAAATTCAACAGCAACCCCTGTGATTTTACATGAAAGAACTGACAAAGAATTTACCACAAGCTTAAATATACGCAATCTCTTCCCCCACCAATATTTATTAGAAAATATATATTTAAAGTGCTAACCCATTGTAAATCAATTAGGGGGCACCAATTTTGAGGTTTGGCGGTGGGGGGACTCAACTTTTTCCGAAATTTGAGGAATTTCATATGTCGGATCATTTTCCATGTCCTAGAACTCAAAAATCCGTCTCAATTAAGTCCTTACGTATCCAATTAAAATCAATCATTAATAATCGTGAGAGTTCACACATACAATTTCAAAGATAATATAGGCACACTCAAACAAAGGGGGTTCTTCATCACCATGAACATTTTCATCTCTCTCTCTCTCTCTCTTATTATACTTGTTCCTTAATAAAGAAATCAATCGACAAAAGACAATTTCAAGAAATTAAAAGCCAGCGGCTTCAGTGCAGGATGTTTAGTGCTAAAGTAAAATGCTAGTTATGGGTGTTGAACATTGTTGACATCCTACACATTCTAACCTCCTTAAGTTGTGACCATAAGCCCCTTGAATGAATGCTTCAACATTAAACTGTAAAAGGACCTTTGACCTTCCTAAAACATTAGACTTGTAAAAAATAAAAGGCAAAACCTGGATTATGACGCAAATCAGTATGGGGAAGAAAATACATGTAAAGGAGGCACTAACAGCTTTTGACCAAAACTTTATGGAGAGAAAATTGTAAATACCTGCTCAGCGAGGCATTGTCATACATATTTAGCCTCTCAAAGAAAGCAAGCGTATAAAATGTGAAACGATCCACAACAGAGACACCAACCTGGTTCAAAAACACTTTCTATAGCTTAAAACAACCAAAGACATGATAATGAAATGGAAAATTTTACTCCCTCCGACTCATAATATGTCGCATTTGACTTGTCACCAATTTTAAGGAATGTGCTTTACTTGTTTGCACATTGCTTCTACAATGGTAAAAATGCACTATAACTATTTCCTTGTTTAGAAACACAACATTTATTTTGGAACAGACCAAAAAGACAGTGCGACATTTATTATGGGACAGAGAGAAGTAATATATAAGAATAGAAAGAAGTCCAATAATCAATACTTCAGCATTTGAAGGCAAAGTCCAAGAAGCAACTTACATCAGAATCCAAGTGATGTGAATAAGAGTTTTCCCCTTTCTTGCTACTTCCAATAGCCAAAACACCAGGCGAATGGAGCTGAAAGGAACATATAATCCACATCAATGTTAACCACGCATAAAAGCAAATTTAGTCCTCAAGTAAAACGACAAATTTCGAAAGTTTACTGTGATAAAGACATGTAGCCTCTACCTGATCTAATTGAAAGAAAAACTGAGTTTACTGGATGCATAAATAAAAAAAGACCGCAAGAACTCCATTCTCACCTAGGTATAATAAAATTTCAGAGGTATGTCTCCACTAAATAGTGAATCACTACCTGAGAGAAGAGCGTGGCAGCTTGGCAAGTATCTACCATAATCAACAGCTCCTTGAATCTGATACTTGCATAATCATAAATAAGTGGACTCATGTTGGACTAAGTTTAGGTATTATATATAGTACTACCTCCGTCCCAGAGTAAGTGTCCACCTTTTTTGCATGTTAGCACGAGGGAACTTTGAGCTATAATTTTTGGTTGATTTAATTATCATAATGAAAATATAAAACTTGTTTCTTAGACACTATTATATATACTATCAATAGCAATTTTTAAATTTTCATTAAGATAATTAAATCAACCTAAAGTTATTGCTCAAAGTCCCTTCGTGCTAACATGCAAAAAAGTGGACACTTACTCTGGGACGGAGGAAGTATATATTATGGAATATCTTGGTTAGATATCCTGAAGATTCAATTCTTAGAATTGTTTCAGATTCCACATAATAGCACTTGACGTAACTTGATAAACAATTCCGAATCTAATAAACGACTGTAGAAAATACATTTTTCTATACTACGCTCGGGGGTGGAGGTGGGGGGAGGCACATGAGCTATAGATAGTTTTGGTACACTGTGACTGTGATAGTCAGAAAGATGGTCCCAGTGCTAAGTCGTAGGACTCATTCCAAGGCCAATGACATCATTATCATGTCATTGCACAGAAAAGATGTGTATTTTACTTCATGCATCCTAGATGTTCCATCGTATAAGATAGAAAACAGGAAACACGAAGCCTAAACCCATTCAAATCAACTTGTTTTCAGTTCTATTGTCAACATAAAATGAAGCTCTAAGGGTGCTGAAGCAGCAAAACACAAAAGACAGTCTCACCTACGCTTTTCTTTCATTTGTTTTACAGCATCAGCTAAATCGTGACTCTGCAACTCCTCTGAGTCTTGAAATTTCAGAAACTCGTCTCCTCCATGGCCAGTCATGTATAATAGTATGTGACTTCCTTCATCACTTAGTAGTCGTTTAGACCTCGGAACAGCAGTTTCATGGCGACCCGTCAAAACTCGCAAAAAGTTTTCAACTGTCACTTCATAACCTCGATAATCCACCTGATATTCCAGCATGCTTAAGTTAGTATCTGATGCAGGCAACAAACGAATACCTCTTACAATGACAAAAAAAAAAAAAAAAAATGGCATTTGTATAAGATAAAAAAAAATGGAATATAGATAAAGAGTTAATGATACTGAAAGGTGATGTTTAAAAATTTGATTATCCTTCTGAACTTTTCACTTGGCGTGGACTAAAGCGATAGCCATTCAACAGTAAGTGCAAAAGAATATCAAAAGATGTTTAAAGCACACAAAGGAAATCTAGGAGGAATCATAAATCTAGGAGCCGTTTTGGTTTTTGGTTTTTTTTTTTTTTTTTTTTTTTTTTAATAAAAAAATAGTAGAGACGAAAATTGACGATTTTAAATAGGCGAGATTGAAACAAAATTCTGATATAGCCAGACTGCACATTCTCTAGGAAGTACCTGGAGTTATATCAAACGTAACTACTCCCTCCATCCCAAAATGAATGTCAAAAAAAAAATCAAATTTAGTCTAGATCAAGAGCAAATTTGAATTTATTTATTTTTGGACATTCATTTTGGGACGGAGGTAGTAGAATTTAGTAGGACTAGGAGCACGCACAAGACTAACATTATCCGCTGCTCAAAGAGAGGATCAAAAGAATGCAATTTCACCTCAACATTATCACCATAAAGATTAAGCCTATGGTTTTCATTGTTGAAGACTTGAGCAGGGTACTTGTTTCGCGCATTGCAAGCCATATCATCTGCCAACATAAGTATTATCCTCTCATCAGGTATTCCTAGCCGTTTTACAGTCCTGAGTTTTTTTACAAAAGTTATTACAGGGTTTAACCGAAAGAAAGTAGGAACCCGGGAAATCAAAGTCGAAATTATATAAATTGAACATGAAATAAATATTCTAAAGCATGCTGGCATACCTGTATAAGGATAAAGTATTGGCCATATGACGATAATTAAACCTGTGAGAAATAATATTATAAGATTGTTAGCAAGATCTAGTGTGTGAATCTTCAACACATAACTTTCAAGAATTTAAGTTCATCAGAAGGTATGGTACAAGACTATGTAGATTGGTAAGAATATGCAGTTAGTGTGATTCATACTGTAGATCTCTAGGAGTCGTGGGATAGTCGGTAGATATACAGACACACACACACACACATATATGTGTGTGGGTATACACATATATATACATTATATATATATACACCACATTCTTTTTGTTACACGGATATCTCAAAATTAGGCAGGTTCTTTTGTGGATTGTAAGAAAATTAAATATCTTTCACTTTGTTATTGCATGACAAGACCAATCACACTTGGAAATAAAAGAATGTAGAATGAAAACATCAATAAGCATCCTTAAAATTAAAATAAATGCAGTGGACCAAGTCTCATTCTCTTCATAGAAAGAGTTTCAAAGTTGATGAAACATATATTTGTAATGTAACATATTACATTCGATTTATATCCTGTTAAAATACTCTGCTCAAAATTTCTAGTCGACAACTAGGATACTTCAGGGCAGTGATTATCCATCAGGGCCAACAATGTGATTCAATATTATGTATGAGTATTATCTTCTTAATAAATTTCCATTCTATAATCAAGTGTGATACTCATAGTGCAGCCGAAATATTGTACTTCTATAGGATTCTTCACCTCTGGCCTCATATTTACACAAGGGAAACACAAAAACGATAATAAAATTGAAGAAAGAATTTACCAGAAGCGAGAAGTGCACACCAAGACAGCCCAATTGTTAGTGTGCATTGTGGTTCCTGAAGATGATGAACTTGATGAAAACGCATTGCACAGATATACTGAACACACAAGTAATAAAAAAATCAATATGGATTTATTGATTACGCTGCCCATCTTCTTCACCTCAACTAATCTCTGCAACAACAAACCTTTATTAGGGAGATTGTGGATAGATAAAATCAGAATTCACAACAAAATTCAAACGCAGTTGAATTTAAATCCGTCGAGTTCAACTCTAAAGAATCACATTTCAATTGTTTGGTTCAATGGTAAAATCCACCTCCAATTTGAAGTCAATATTGCACTCGAATATAATGAAAAATAAAGAAAAAATAATTGTCAAAGAAAGAAAGTTAACAATATTGTTTAATAGTTGCAAATGCAATCAATTATGAGTTAAAAATTCTTTCCTGTCCAAATCATCACTAACTAATAAATGAATTATGATAATTAAACATTTAAAGATCAGGGAAATGAATTTTTCCAGACTCAACCACCAGAATATCCCACAAGACAATGCGGATTAGCAACTAATGTAATGACCAACTTCTCAGTGTCTAAGCGTGTGTGCATGTGCATCATATATAAGTATGAAAGGCCCCGTCTCGAATTGAAATTGGTTTTCTTGGCTTTGCTCGAAATTTGTTGATGGTGTTGGTAGAAATGGCATCCCTAAATGAGTAGTATAGAACGGAAGAAAGAGTGAGATGAAAGTCTTTACATGGATGAGAACAAACAAACTACTCCCTCCGTCCCAAAACAAATGTCGCTTTTGACTTTTAATGATTTTGAAAAATATGTATTACTTGTTTATACGTTGTTGCTTGTACAATGGTAAACCTGCATTATTGATGTTCTTATTTAGAAATGCGATATATATTTTGGGACGAATCAAATAGGAAAGTGTCACATTTATTTTCAGACTGATGGAGTATAATACTCCCTCCGTCCCAAAATTATCTTCTCATTTGCCATGTTTCATTGTCCCAAAAAGTTCTTCTCATTTCTACAATCTAGGCTTTAAAAGTGCACAAACAAAACATGGCTAGTGAAACGAGTGTTCATATCCTTAAAAAGGTCAAACATGAAAATCATTTTGGGACGGAGGGAGTATAAACAAAGTAGATCATTCAAAAGTTGAACAACTGATAGCATGGGTGTCCCCCAGCAAAAACCGAGCTTGGCAGCTCAACGTTTGTTATACAGAATTTGTCAGTTTGTGAGCATCACAAATGGTGTTCATCATGGGTGGAAGACAGATTTTCTGTGGAGTTCAACAAAAGCAAATGAGATTGAGAAGGGGGAAGATAGAGCGCTATATTCAACTTTCTAGGTTTATGTGAGTGAAAACAGGGATCCAATTCGGCTGCCAATATTTATAATTCGTATTTCATCTGTACAAATTTTCTAAGCAGATCTTTACTATTCAAACACAAAATCTGGAAATGATAGCCACAATTCCAATTCAAATCCACAGAATTAGGGTTCCAGCACACCCTTATTTCTATTGCCTTGATTACTATCACCAGAAAACGATATTACACATTACCATAGTTGGATCAGTAGCTATTCAAGATAACATCAAAGCAACCATGTCTACACTATCATTAACGTTGATGAATCATGAGCAACAAACTTTAGTAAAATGCTTCATTCTACACCAATAAGTGAAAACATCATGCTTGTTCTGAATCAATACTGAAATTCACTAATCTCTTCAAAACGAATGAACTAAGCAGCCAGATCAAAACCCTCAAATTTACAAAATCAAAACTCAATACAAATGAATTTATGATAAATTAGCACAAAATGAGAAAGAAAGAAAGAAAAGGGTATTCAATTCATCTCGTACCTTCAATCGTTGAGTTTTTTCGTCTATGAACAGCTAAAAAATGAGAAATTACGCCAAATTTTTCGTGGGTTCATGTTTAAATATAAGCTTGATTTGAATCAAAATCTGTCATGAGTTGAAATTTTCACACAGATGTAGTTAACAGAAAAGCAAGTGGAGTAAGAGAGAGAGAGCGCCCGCACAAGGTTCCGAATGCCGCTCTTCAGGTCCGTTCAGTCACTCCGCTTGAAGAAGAGCGATTCATTCAAAATTCGCGAATTGCAAAATACTAGAGAGTAATACTTTGGGAAAAATACCAAAAAACCCTTGTAAAAAAAAATTCAAAAACCCACAAAATATTTCTTCAATATAAAAAGGCTTAAAATTAAATTATCGATACCAAAATGTTCAAACATTAACGATTTAACTAGCACAGTTAAGTTTGAGTATTCATTATGATAAAAAAATGGACATTCTTTTCAATTAATGAGGTATTACAAATACTAAAGTTTTTTGCAATGAAAAATAATTTAATTGTAATATTATTATAAATAATATCAATAATAATAGTTATAACAACACAACAATATTTATTTTATTTTTTTAATTAATTAATAACTTTTAAGAATAAAATTAATAAAATGAAAAATAATTATGAATGTGATAATATTGAAAAGAAAGTCATCATAATTATATTATTTTTGTGATCTTATATAATAATAATAATAAATATTCCAATTACTTCTATAATTTATCAAAAATTCATTTTTTATTAAATATTAAGTAATTAAATAATAAATAATAATAATAATAACAATTAATCAATTAATTATTGTTATTGTTATAACTATCACTCCCTTTGACCCTAAATAAATGCCAAATTTTATTTTAAGAATCTCTATATTTCATGCAATTTAGTGGCGAAGATTTGTATATAATCATGTAATTCCCTTTCCAAATATTTAGATTTGTATGTATAAAGAGACTAGTGAAATAAATTTGGTAAAAAAGCGTCTATGGAGAAAGTTTTTACTAAAAGTCATTCATTTTGCGACAAAAATTTCTTGAAAATGTACATTCGTTTTGGGACAGATGGAGTATTAGTATTATTATTATTTAATTATAATATTTAATAAATAATAATAATAATAATAATAATAATAATAATAATAATGTTATCATAATTATTTCATGTTGTAATTTTTTCGATATCAATACGTCATTAATTAAAAGGGAATTATTTATTTTTTTAATATGAATGTTCAACCTAACAGTGTTAGTTAATAGTTAATGTTTGGACCTTTTGGTATTTTTAAATTTTGGACTTTTTAGATTGAAGAAAAAAATTGTGAGTTTTTTGGAAATATAAGTTTTTTTAAGGGGGTTTTTGGTATTTTTCCCTAATACTTTCTCCATTCCAATACAGCTTTCAGTTGCACGAGAATTAAGAAAAAATAAGTATTTACAATAATTTTAGAGTGAGACTCACAAATTAAATAAGTGAGTATGACAAGAGAGTTAGAGTAAATAAAAGAATAACACGAGTGGGACATTTTAGCAAGTCAGACTCATCAATTGAACATTAAAAAATGAAATTAGTGCAAGTTGTTTTGGGACTAAAAGAGTAAGCTTTAAAGAAAAACCAGTTTTCAATAACAATTTGAAAAAATTACTTATGTCCAAAATAGTTGTCGTTTGTTTGTTGTTGTTTTTTATATATAATATATTTTACTAATTAATTATCATCTTTAGATCAAAACTATTTAGATTTCTCTTACACTTTTACATTGATTGTTGTATGTATTTAGATTATTAACTGATGGTACAGAGGTAAAAACAATAATTAAATGTAAATTTGATATTTTCTTTAATTAATTTAAGTTATACTATATCTGTCTCAAAATAAATGTCTAAAAACTATAAATTTTCTCTTGATATAAATCTTGTGTTCAATCTGGTAGTATAGGCGGAGGCCAAAACATCTCCAAAAAACACATGAATCTGGTATATGATAATAGGTCAGTATTGTGAAATATATTAATTTTTTCTATTGATCTAGAAATATGATACATTATTAGATCTCTGTAATTTGTATTTTGGTTTCTCCGATATAATGACTTTTGATTTCTTTATGTCCGTGGATGTAGCTAACATGTTGTTAGTGAACCATGTATATCTACCTATTTTTGTTTGGGTTCATTACTTTTGGTTAGTATTTGTTTATCATTTGTATTTGTTATATCAAACTGGTATCAAGCGTTTCCAATATTACATTTTTGAAGTATAAACCACGGGGGTTGCCACTGTTTTCCTATTTTTTGGAGTGTCTCACTTTGGTTTTGCATGCTAATAAGAAACAATAAAAATAAGTGAATATTTCAAGTGAATTGAAGACATAATTGTTCAAAGCACATCACAACTTAAGTGGGTAATATATAAATTAGTAAAATACTCATTTCTTATAGTTAAACTAGTACAACACACCTGAAACGCACGAAACAAAAAATTGATAAATTAACTAAAAAATAAAGAAAGTCTTATAATAAAAAATAATTTCAGAAAATGTAATTTTGAAGACACTTATTACTTCTAAAACAAGGCCCAAAATAGAAAAAAACTAGCAAATAAAGGTTTTTTGACATAAATGTTAGATTTTTCAGTTAATTTAACATGTGCCAAGCACATGTGGACTTAACTGAAATTAGTTTTACTTTTTAAGGGGTAAACTGGAAATATTAAAGTTTAAGGAACTAAAAGAAAAAAAATATCCAATATATGTATGATTCACATTTTTTTTAAAATATTTTACTAAATTTATTTATTTTAAAAAATATTAATTTTGTTTTTGTTTTTAATTTTGAAAAAAAAAACACTCCAAATTAGTTTTTCCTAGAAATAATTTTCACTAAATAATTGTCGTGCCCCGTACCCGTGGTCCTACTTGGCCCCACGCTCGGAACGCGCACGGAAGACGTCATAAGCACCTTTTATAAAAACTTTTCGAAATAAACTTTTATAAAGACTAATAAAATTCACACTTGAAGTTCAAAGACCTCCGATAAACTTTTCAAACAACTTTCATAAACGAAAGTACTTAGCTCGAAGACTTACAACCTTTATACAAAAGTACGAACACCAACATTATCCAAAATAGGTGTTACAAAGATGAAGTCACGGGTACACTACCCCAAAGGTTATTACATTTACATAATGTAGCCTTTACAAAACATACCCAAAACTTTTACCACCACGACGCCTCCCCTTGTGATAAGTGACCTATCCCGGATGCACGCCCTTATCTAAAACAGTAACAAATAAGGGGTGAGATAAAATCTCAGTAAGCTACTAATATGCAACTACATTACATGCCATCATGATGATCACAAAGGAAATATCAATAAGCATTCACATTTGCATATAGTATAAGAGACAAGGTCCACTTATCATACAACACAGAATGCGGAATTAAACACTCATAAGTGGATACTGAGCCAAGGTTCTAGAGACGGAACACAATCCTTTGAGAAGAGTCCGTTGAGCAGCATCAAAGAGCTGAAGCAGGTTCCGGAACCAAGTAACACAACAACAACCATGGAGGGAGAAATGACACATAGTCATACCCCTAAACGTATAGCTAGAATACTCACCAAAGAGCTAGCTCATCCCAACCTCAAACTCGGGAAGGGGCATCCACTCAAGGCCACTGAACATGGGGAAACTGGGTTACCAGTGAAGTACATTATACTGGAATTGGCTCGTGCCATTATAATATACATCACTGGCCAAAACAACACAAACAAGACCAGCTGGACTTTACACAAGCACATAGTAATAAATACTTGCTTGAAACAATAACGGGGGCAACGATTCCAAAGTAGGGAACCAAGCCAAGCTCATCACAAAAGATGCAAACGGTTACTCATGAAGAGATCAACAACAACAACAACAAACCCACGAAGTTACTCAAAAAGAGCTCAAACGTTTATACACATTCTTGCATTTCAAATATGATCACAAACGGACCAAACTCAACACTTAGTCAAATTCCATAACACATTGGTTCACAAAAGAACTAAGTTCAAACACTAGGGTGTTCCCAAGATGTCTATTTAAGTCTACGAGGATAGTACCCAACACCTAGACTAAGGATACAACCTAGTCTAAACCAAACAAAAGACGAATTCCAGGAAAAGGGGGTGGGCGGGCGCACGGTGCAGGGCGGGCGGTCGCCCGGGTGGCGAGCGGGCGCGCGCTTGAAGGGGCCAAGCGGGCGCTCCTGAAGCCAGAAGAAAATGGGCATAGAAAACAATTCAAGCGGGCGCTCGAAAAACAAAGGCGTGGGGCGCTCGGGCTAGGCGGGCGGTCGCCCGGAGTACCCCAGGCGGGCGCTCGGCCTGGTTCTGGGCCGGAATCTACTGGGTTCTTACAATTCTTCACCAAACCTTACCATTTCCAACCACAACTCTTACCCAATCTTCTAACTAAGTATCCCAAGGTACTAAAACAACTTATAAGCCTAAAATGACTCATATAACAACATCTAATAACCCAAATAAAGAAATGATTCAAACATCAAATTATCTCAAAATGAACAAAAATGTAAATCAACTTCAACTTCCACAACAAAGCATAAAATCATCATATCAAGTATCACATAAACATATATGACCAATTTTAAGCTAAAGGGGGGCTTAGTAACTTACCCTCAAAAGAAATCAAACTCAACCAAATTGACTTCTATTTAGCTCCCAACGATCCTAGCGACGATCTAAACATTTTATATAAAATGAGCATTACAAAAAGATGACTAGAAGATAACCAAATGAGGGAAAGAAGGAGGGAGCTTTTCTTACCTTTAATGGAGTGAGAGAGAGAGATTTCCAGTATGTGTGTTTGGTAAGGAAGAGTGTAGGAGAGTGAGGGAGGGAGAGGGTAGGATGAAGGGGTGATTTTAAAATGATTTAACTAGACCCCCTCCACTACTACTTTGAACACAATAACCCTAACAACTTACACCCAAGCCCCTCAAAGACCCCACAAGTAAAAATATCATCTTTATAAATAATTTCCAACAAATAACTAGCATAAATGATCAAGCAAATAATGCTAAGCATAAAATTTTATGAGGTACTAAATGCACACATAAATAAATATTAAATATGAAGAAAATAAATAGGGGGGGTTTTCGGGTCGTGACAATCACTCTTCCTTAAAGAAAATTCGACCCGAATTTTAGCACTCACCAAGAGGATCGAATAACCACGGATACTTCCGTTCCATCTCTTCCCGAAGTTCCCAAGTCGACTCCTCAACTTCATGATTTCTCCATACCACTCTAACTAGGAAAATACTCTTGTTTCTCAACTCTTGCACCTTGGTATCAATTACTCGGATTGGTTGCTCCTCATAAGACATATTCGGTTCAATATCTTCCGGTACTTCAGACAACACGTGAGATGGGTCATACACATACTTACGAAGCGTTGAAACATGAAACACATTATGCAACTTGCCTAGAGAAGGCGGTAACGCAAGATGATAAGCAAGATTCCCACTCTATCTAATATCTCGAAAGGTCCAACATACCTTGGAGAAAGTTTACCCTTCTTACCAAACCTTCGAATTCCCACTTTCGGATATACTTTCAAAAACACAAAGTCACCCGACTGAAACTCGATATCTCGCCTCCGTGATCGGCATAGTTCTTTTGCCTACTTTGAGCAGTGATTAAGCGATTCCGAATAAGCTTTACCTTCTCTACCGAATCATTAACCATATCAACACCCCAAATCTTGGCTTCCCGACTTCATCCCAACAAATAGGAGACCGACACTTCCTCCCATATAAAGCTTCATAAGGAGCCATTTCAATACTCGACTGAAAACTGTTGTTATAGGCAAACTCCACAAGCGGTAAATGAGTATCCCAAGAATCAGAAAAATCGACCGAACAAGCCCGTAACATATCTTCAAGAATCTGTATCGTTCTCTCGATTGACCGTCAGTTTGTGGATGAAAAGCCGTGCTAAACCTCAATTCTGAACCCAAGGCCTTTTGAAATGCTTGCTAAAATCGAGAAGTGAATCTAGGATCCCGGTCTGAAACAATACTAACAGGAACCCCATGCAATCTCACGATCTCATTAATATACAAGGTCGCAAGCCTTTCCATCGAATAGCTAATCTCAATAGGTAGAAAATGAGAAGACTTTGTCAATCTATCTACGACTACCCAAACTGCATCATGCCTTCTCCTCGTACGCGGTAACCCGGATACAAAATCCATCGTCACATGTTCCCATTTCCATTCCGGTATCTCAAGGGGTTGGAGTAACCCTACGGGTCTCTGATGTTCAGCTTTAACCTGTTGACAAGTCAAACACTTCGACACATATCCGCTATTTCTCGTTTCATGTTGTTCCACCAAAATTGTTGCTTCAAATCCCGATACATTTTGGTACTCCCAGGATGAATAGTATACCTTGACTTGTGGCCCTCATTAAGAACTTGGCATTTGACCCCATCAATGCTAGGTACACACAAACGACCTCGATAATTAAAAACTCCATCAGGACTAAGAGAAAACTCTTCAAACTTTTTATCCCTAATCTTTCTCGAAATCTTCACTAACTCGGGATCATCCTTCTGAGCATCCTTAATTTGTTGAATTAAGGCAGGTAATACCTTAATGTTCGCAAAGATAGCCCCATGCTTGGACTCATAAGGACTCCAATCTCGAACATCTTCTAACATTTTCCATTCTCGCACCATCAATGAAGCTACATAAGACTTCCGACTAATGGCATCAGCTACCACATTCGCTTTACACGGATGATAAGAAATGGTGCAATCATAATCCTTCAACAATTCCATCCATCTGCGCTGCCTATTATTCAACTCTTTCTGGGAGAAAAGATACTTCAAACTTTGATGATCCGTAAAAATCTCAAACTTTGCTCCATATAGATAATGTTTCCACTTGTGCAACGCAAAGACAATAGCCGCTAGTTCCATGTCATGAGTCGGATAATTCTGTTCACTAGGAGTTAACTTCCTCGAAGCATAAGCAATCACCTTCCCATTTTGCATTAAAACACACCCCAAGCCTTCCTTTGAAGCGTCACTATAAACAACCAATTCATCATTCCCATTTGGTAAAGTAAGAACAGGAGCGGTAGTCAACCTCCTTTTCAATTCCTCAAAACTAACTTGGCATTTTTCTTCCCACACATAAGGCACATTCTTTCGAGTCAACTGAGTCAACGGAGTAGCAATTTTGGAAAATCCCTCTATAAATCTTCTATAGTATCCGGCTAGACCCAAGAAACTTCGAATTTCTGTAACTGATTCTGGCTTCTTCCAATTTACAATTGCTTCAATTTTTGAAGGATCTACGGATACCCCTCCATTAGAAACCACGTGCCCCAGAAAAGAGACTTCCTCGAGCCAAAAGGCACACTTACTGAATTTTGCAAACAATTGCTTCTCTCGAAGTATATATAAGACCATTCACAAGTGTTGTTCGTGCTCCTCCCGAGACTTTGAATAAACCAAAATGTCATCAATAAACACCACCACAAAGGTATCAAGATAAGGTTTAAAAACCCGATTCATCATATCCATAAATACTGCCGGAGCATTTGTTAACCCGAAAGGCATAACAAGAAATTCATAGTCACCATACCTACCACGGAAAGCAATCTTGGAAATGTCTTCAGAACGGATCTTTAATTGATGATACCCACTCCTCAAATCAAGCTTGAAAAGACAACTGACCCTGAAGTTGATCAAACAAGTCATCAATATGAGGTAGAGGATACTTATTCTTTACGGTTACCTGATTCAGTTTTCTGTAATCGATACATAGTCTCAAAGACCCATCCTTCTTCTTGACAAACAATACCAGAGCTCCCCACGGTGATACACTAGGGCGGATAAACCACGATCAGTAACTCTTGCAATTGTGCTTTCAATTTTTCAACTCAGCCGGAGCCATTCTATAAGGTGCCGCCGATATAGGAGTTGTACCTGGAAGCAAGTCTATACAAAACTCGATCTCTCTATCGGGAGGCATAGAATACTCCGTAGAAAACACATCCGGAAATTCTTTAACAACATTTACCTCTTCTACCTTGGAAAACTCTTAGTAGTATCCAGAACACTGGCCAAATACCCCACACAACCACGGTGCAACAACTTTCTAGCTTTTACATACGAAATAATATGAATCTTCCTACCCAAAGGGACAGCTTCAAATGTAAATTCAGGAACACTAGGGATCGAAAAAGTGACCACCTTCTTAAAACAATCAACAGAAGCATGGTATCGACTTAACCAATCCATACCCAAAATAACATCAAAATCTTGCAATGGTAATATGATTAAATCAGCAGATAAAACATGCTCACGTATATGCACATCACAAGCACGCAATACTCTATCAGTTACCAAACTCTTACCCATAGGGGTGGACACCTCTAACACATAAGGTAGAGACTCAGGAAACAATGGTAACTGAGATGCAAAATGCACAGACACATAAGAATGCAAAGAACCGGGGTCTATAAGTGCACGTGCCCTCAAACTTGACATAGAAAATAATACCTCCAATCACATTAGAAGCATCAGAAGCTTGTTATTGGTTGATGGCGAAAACACGACCTTGGACCTTGGGCTTTTCTACAGCATCCCTCTTCTGACCCACAGAAGACCCAGTACCACTTCCAAATGACTGATTCCTCGGCTTAGGACAATTCACTTGAAAATGACCCAACTGACCACAATTCAGACATTTTCCTTGTTTCTTCCAACATTTTTCCTCGGAATGCCCTTCTTTCTAACAATAGTTGCACACCCTTTTATTGTGACTTCCCGAAGCGTTACTTTGACTCCTGCTACCTTGTTGCCCTTGAAAAGATCCTTTGTATTATGAAAACGTACTCTGAGTTCCTCTATTATCACCACGATGAGGTTGTGGCTTCCCTTGTCCTCCTTGCTTCACCACACCGGTTGCTTTAGTCTTCTTTTTATGTTCCATTATATCTTGTTCCACTTGGTAGGCACGATCTATGGCATCTTGTAAGTCTTGAAATTTATGGGAAATGAGTTGGGTTCTAATTACTGTTCTCAACCCTTTAACAAACCTCATTGTCTTCCTTTCCTCGGTCGCCACCATGTAATTGCAATACCGAGCCAGTTCAGTGTACTTGGCTTCATACTCAGCAACGGTCAACAAATTCTGTTCCAAGTTAAGAAACTCGGATTCCTTCCTATCTTGGTCTACTTTCGGGATGAAATGTTCTTTGAATTTCCTCACGAACGTCTCCCAAACATGAGGTAAGTGTGCCTCCTCCCAACTAGCTTTTACCACCTTCCACCAATACTCTGCGGCCCCAACTAACTTGTAGGTAGCAAATCTGACCCTATCTTCATCGGAACTTTACAAGACCTCGAAGATTTTCTCCATAGACTCAATCCATCTTTCTGCTTTAGCTACATCTGGACCTCCATCATATTCTATCGGTTTCATCCTCAGAAATTGTTCCAGTCCAGTCCTCAGAGCCAATGGTACTTCCCTACGATTGTTATCATTCATGGTTTTCAATGCCGCCTCGAATATTCTCTGAAACATTCCTAAGGCTTCTCTCCTCGCATTCACTTCGCCTGAAGGTCCAGACTGATCATCATCAGATTCTACCATGGTTACCGGATACCTGCATAAGACACTCATCGTTACTCACTCTATACTCAATTACCCTCATAGGTCACTTAGTCATTCTAGACTATATACAACCTAACTCTGATACCAACTGTCGCGCCCCGTACCCGTGGTCCTACTTGGCCCCACGCTCAGAACGCGCACGGAAGACGTCATAAGCACCTTTTATAAAAACTTTTCGAAATAAACTTTTATAAAGACTAATAAAATTCACACTTGATGTTCAAAGACCTCCGGTAAACTTTTCAAACAACTTTCATAAACGAAAGTACTTAGCTCGAAGGCTTACAACCTTTATACAAAAGTACGAACACCAACATTATCCAAAATAGGTGTTACAAAGATGAAGTCACGGGTACACTACCCCAAAAGGTTATACATTTACATAATGTAGCATTTACAAAACATACCCAAAACTTTTACCACCACGACGTCCTCCCTTGTGATAAGTGACCTATCCCGGATGCACGCCCTTATCTAAAACAGTAAACAAATAAAGGGTGAGATAAAATCTCAGTAAGCTACTAATATGCAACTACATTACATGCCATCATGATGATCACAAAGGAAATATCAATAAGCATTCACATTTGCATATAGTATAAGAGACAAGGTCCAATTATCATACAACACACAATGCGGAATTAAACACTCATAAGTGGATACTGAGCCAAGGTTCTAGAGACGGAACACAATCCTTTGAGAAGAGTCTGTTGAGCAGCATCAAAGAGCTGAAGCAGGTTCCGGAACCAAGTAACACAACAACAACCATGGAGGGAGAAATGACACATAGTCATACCCCTAAACGTATAGCTAGAATACTCACCAAAGGAGCTAGCTCATCCCAACCTCAAACTCGGGAAGGGGCATCCCACTCAAGGCCACTGAACATGGGGAAACTGGGTTACCAGTGAAGTACATTATACTGGACTTGGCTCGTGCCATTATAATATACATCACTGCCCAAAACAACACAAACAAGACCAGCTGGACTTTACACAAGCACATAGTAATAAATACTCGCTTGAAACAATAACGGGGGCAATGATTCCAAAGTAGGGAACCAAGCCAAGCTCATCACAAAAGATGCAAACGGTTACTCATGAAGAGATCAACAACAACAACAACAAACCCACGAAGTTACTCAAAAAGAGCTCAAACGGTTATACACATTCTTGCATTTCAAATATGATCACAAACGGACCAAACTCAACACTTAGTCAAATTCCATAACACATTGGTTCACAAAAGAACTAAGTTCAAACACTAGGGTGTTCCCAAGATGTTTATTTAAGTCTACGAGGATAGTACCCAACACCTAGACTAAGGATACAACCTAGTCTAAACCAAACAAAAGACGAATTCCAGGAAAAGGGGGCGGGCGGGCGCACGGTGCAGGGCGGGCGGTCGCCCGGGTGGCGAGCGGGCGCTTGGAAGGGGCCAAGCGGGCGCTCCTGAAGCCAGAAGAAAATGGGCATAGAAACAATTCAAGCGGGCGCTCGAAAAACAAGGCGGGTGGGCGCTCGGGCTAGGCGAGCGGTCGCCCGGAGTACCACAGGCGGGCGCTCGGCCTGGTTCTGGGCCAGAAATCTGCTGGGTTCTTACAATTTCTTCACCAAACCTTACCATTTCCAACCACAACTCTTACCCAATCTTCTAACAAGTATCCCAAGGTACTAAAACAACTTATAAGCCTAAAATGACTCATATAACAACATCTAATAACCCAAATCAAGAAATGATTCAAACATCAAATTATCTCAAAATGAACAAAAATGTAAATCAACTTCAACTTCCACAACAAAGCTGTGACACACCAATTAATCGGTCCATATTGCATGTATATACTTGACAAATTTTTATGTGTTTGCATTAGTGGATAATTTGGATTTGCACTTTATGATTATGTTATTATTTTAAATATAGCAATTAAATATTAGTGCAATTTTTTTTTAGACAGATGGAGTAACTTTTCAAATATAACTCAATATAGTAATTAAATAATTACTGTAACTTACTTTGAGTCAGAAAGAGTAACTTTTAATTACAACTCAAAATAATAATTTAACTAGTGCAAGTTGTTTGGGACGGAGGGAGTAATTTTCAAGTTAAATAACTATATATTAGGTCAATGGCCCTCCGGATAATTTCCTTTAATATATGAATGTGATCTGATCTGATCTTATATTTTAAGATTCGTATAAATAAATTATATGTTAAATATATAGTGTGAATATGATATTAACTACTGTAGTTAATATTAGGATACAATTGGTATTTTTGTGTTTCACAATAGGTGTTTTTGGACATTGAAGTATGCCACTAATCTCAATTGTAGAATGATGACACCTTTTGCCTACTTCAGCCACGTTATCCTACCTCTCCTTATCTGTATCAATCTTTCATTTCCATTAGCTGAGAGAGATAGAAAGAGAAGGTCAAAGAGAACAAGAAAAAGGAAAAAACGTAAATTAAGAAAGAAAAAAAAAAAAGAACAGACAACAGAGGGAGAACCAACAAAGAAAAAAATTGAAAGGAAGAAGTAGAAAGACATAGTCAGAACATTTGAAAACGTAAGTTGGATTTGCTATTGTTGGATGTTATGTGTGTGCGTATTATCTGTGTGATTGTATTTATTTTGAGTTCTTGCTATTTATGGGTGTAGGTGTGTACTGTAGGTGTGTGTGAGCGTGAGTGTGAGTCTGGAGTGGGTGTTTGTTGTTTATAGTTTATGAATTACATGAAAGAATTTAATTGGGATTATCATGATTTTAGTTAATTAGCCTCTGTTTTGATGTGAGTATATATTTTAGAGTATTTAGATAGTTGGATTTTCAAACCCAGCCATGGCTGCCGTACTTATGTTCCCAGGTTGAAGAATGAAATTTCGAAAATTCCTGTATGATCCCTGAGTTTGTAGGAATTTCAGTTAAGTCCCTGTAATGTTAAGGAAAAATTGTAACCATTTATTGCCTCTAACTTGTTCGTTTTTAATCGGAATGGTGTGGTTTTTGAGTCTAACTTGAGTAATTTTTCGAGAGATTTTCAATGGAATAGGTTTCAAAATCTGATTGATTATAGTTTGTTCCTTGAATCTCTGTTTTGACTGCAGTGTATTATAAATGAATTTGAATGTCCGTTAAACCCGTAAAATCATAACTAATTCATACGAAGTTGGAATAGAGTGATTTTTTAGCCTAAATTGATTAATTTTTCATGCTATTTCCATTGAAATAGTTATATGGTTTCGAAATGTTATGAAACTATCCCAGATTTGTTATTTTGGGGGCTGATGTAAATTGGGACATCTTAAAAATAATCAAACTTAAGTATTTGATAATAAATTCATATGAATTCATAATTTATTGATTCTTTGGTCTAAGTTGAGTAATTTTCAGAGAACTATTCATCTATGATAGTTAAGCATGCATAGTTGTAGTCCTTTGTGCAGTAACGGTATAGTTGTTATAATGCTCTTATAACTTGTTATGAATTATTAATATTTGGATGCATTTTAATGGATACTAACTCTTGTACTATTTATGTCTTTGTTATGTTAGATTGGAACGGTTAAGTTGATTTGAGTACTTTGTTTTGGATTAGCTCGGATTTGAGGTAAGGGTCTTGTCAACCTTGTACCCTTCTTTGGCTTCGGAATTATCGGATTGGTTTGATTTGTTATTCGTGATCGTTTATTGGATCAATTCATTTGGACTCGGTTATTCGTTTTAGCTACTCTGCATTTACACTTTGAGTATTTGACTTTGAATTCCTCAACAAGAGATGACTTTAACACCGGTTGTTATATTTGTGATTCCTAGTCATAGTGTCATTTGCGCAAGTGAAACTATGACGAAGAATCAACTTTGACTTTGGGCATTTGGTCAACTCAAGTGTTTAATGGAATTTGACTTCGGAACTTTGATTTGATGTTTGATTCGGTTGTACTCTTTCGACTCCTCACTTATATATCGGGTGGTTGGATTCATTATTGCTGTTTGTTCTTGGTTGGGTTTCTATACAGTGCCACACTCCTTTGTGTTGGCAAGTCTCTTACTGGGCAATTTGTGCTCACCCTTTTCGTTACCCCTTTCCCTTCCAGGTGGAGTGCAGTTTTGACTATGACGGCTTTGCAGTACATTTGTGAAGTTAAGAGTGGAGCTTTAGTCTTTTGGACATAATGTGATTTTGTTTTTGTATGAAAGCTTTTGTAAAATTGTTAAAGTTAGAGAGTTTGTATATATTGGAGTTTGTTTCAAGTTTGTGTTTTGGGTCAGAGGATAGTTGCTCTGATGTACTCGCTCCAAGTATGTGTATTGTGTAGTTTTCGTTTGTTATAAGAAAAGGAAAAATTCAGTTTTCATTTTGGGAGTTTTGTTTGGTATTCGATTTCGTTCGTCGCTTCTCGAGGTCCGTGCAATGTCGGATTTCGGGGCGTGACAGAGTGGTATCAGAGCATAGGTTATGATCCTTCGGTCTAGAGCCTTAGGTTTGATTATGAGAGTATATGTTTATGATCATTTGGTCGTCTAGAGCCATAGGGGATTGTAAGTTGGTAAAGGATTTGCCTTGGCATCAGTATTGTTAAGAAAATTTGTAAAAATCGAATTTGCATTGTGTGGTATATGTTTGATATGCTTAAAAAAAATCCTTAATGATTGATTATGAACCTAAAGACCAAATATCGAAAGCCGTTGAAGTTAATTCAGAAGGGCCCCTGAATTGATTACCAATGGTGTTCGATAAGAACTAGGTTGGTATGAATATAGTCTGACCTACCCACTTAACTAGGTTGGTTAATTATAGTTAGACCACACATAATGATCACATTTGTAAAATAAGTTTTAGTCCCATAATAATATCTTAGAAATCTAATGCGCAAATGTTTTTGTCATGAATTGTACTAAATGTTATAGTGCAGCGATTATGTCATCTCGTAAAAGATCAGATGAAGATTCTTTGGACTTCTTGAAGTGGATTATAAAGGTTACAGGTTTAATTAATCCTAGTGGTGTGGACATTGGGTAGAAACTATGGAGTAGATATTTGATCACATCAATGTGTACTAAATCTCATAAAGAGCAATTTGTTGGCCAGATGTTAGTATGAGAAGATGTTAGTGGTAAATATTAACCAAAAGAGTTTAAGCTCTGGAGTTCCTGGTGAGCAAAGAACATGTCAATTGTTTCTCAATGTGTTTCAGAAGAAGTTTTTTCTGCTTATGACTGAGCTTGGAGGCAAAACAAGAGGATTAATTAATCTTAAGGAAGGATAGATAACCGCGACATAATATGCAACAAGATTACTTAATTGCCCCATTATTTTCATGTACCGATAGAAAACAAGTTCCGTAGATCCAAGAATTTTGAGGGATGGTTGAAGGCACATATCAGAGTTCAATTAATTGCCTCAATTTAAATCTATACACTACATTTGTGGAACGAGAAATGATAGTTGAACATGATGTAGAGGACAGAAGGGATTCCAGGTCCAATCGCGAGGATAAAGGAAAGTATATGATCAGTAGTTACAAAATGAGCATAAACTAATTCACCAAAGAAGATTTTAGTGGTGGCATATCAGATTACTCTGATCTCTTGTTATTCTTGTGAGAAGAAGCATGGTGTTGACTCGTGTTACAAATGGATGGGAACATGCTATAACTCTTGTAGAAATTGTATTGTGTTGAAGGATTGTCAATTTCATAACAAGCGCTCTTATCTACCACTAGAACGGGGTTGCTCAGTGGAAAATACAGTTTGCATTTAGAGAGAAGGTTTTGGCTATAACTTCGGTAAAGCTAAAGGCTCCAACATTTTGTTCACAGGTACACTCTCTATTTTCTCTTGAGATATTTTCTTACGATTTGGTTTTCTGTGCTATGCATTCATTCATCGTATGCTATGGCTCATAATTTTTTTGTTAGACCTCAAACTTTGAATTCGGAATTACCATTTTCTACCCTAGTGGTACTTTGTTATGTGCCTTTATGATCAGCAAGTTTTGTTCGGTACAACTATGTGATAGGAAATTACTTGCAAGCTTGGTTTCCTAGCATTTAGAGCATTTTGATATGGTATTTGAAATGCATTGGCTCATTGTGCATCATGCTAGAATTTTTGTTACCCGAATAAAGTTACTTTTGATTTGGCTAGTTTGTCTCGGTTCTCTTTTTGTAAGATAAACTGGTGGATGGTTATATCTTGATTTCGGCTTTGAGTGTCTGAAGATTTTTGGGGAAACGGTTGTCAGGGTTATTTGAAACATGTCAGTGATATTCGAGTGGATACATCAACTTTGAATGAAATAAAGGTTTCAAAGAGTATGCCTACGTCTTTCTAGAGGATTTTCTTGATTCCCCTCTGGGTACGGAAATCGAATTTTGTATTAAACTTATCCAAAAAGCAAACCTATACCAAAGATTCTGTACAGAATGGCACCAATGGTGTTGAAGGAAACTTAACTGTCAACGACAAAAGCCTTCTAGATGAAGTTTAATTGAGCTGAGTATGTCACTTTGAGTTGCGACAGTTTTGTTGTGAAGAAAACATATGGATCTTTGAGACTATGCCTTGATTGTCGAGAACTCAACAAGAGGAGATTCTAATATAATTTGATGGTCGATCATGAACTATATTTGAGAATGGTGTTACAAAACCTAGGAGACAAGAAATTATTTGCGAAGTTGAAGAACTGTGATTTTTATTTGAACACATGATACAAAGGGATTGATTTGAATTGATGGCTCATCTTCTTGATCAATTCGGTAAAATATGAGTTTTGAATGATCAATTGAGTGTGAATTGTTTCCATACTTAGAAGAGTTTTGCACCAATACAAACCTTATATTTTGACAGTGGAGGAATTGCGGTATACAATGATTCATCAGATAAGGGTTGGATTGCGTTTTAGTGCAACATTGAAGTGAAATTGCGTGCAGTTCATGACATATTAAAAATCACAGAAAGAATCATCTCACTCATAACCTTGAATCTGCGAAAGTTATTTTTGCGTTAAACCTTCGGAGACACATGACAGTTATATTTGCGATAAAGTTTTACGGCATTATCCACAGTGAATCCTTACAAGGTATACACCGGTCAGAAAGAGTTTCAAGTAATTATTCACACAAAAAGAATTCAGTATGCTACAAAGGAGATTGTTGGAGTTGCTCAAAGATTTACACCATCTTTTATCACCCTAGAAAAGCAACCGTTATATAGGATGAATTAAATCCAAAGAGTAGGAATTTTGGTTTCTCCTATCACAAGACAAAGACCTTCATTAGTGGATATAAATTATCTTATAGTGGATATACATTAGAGGATATTCAAAAGCTTGTTAGCGGATATACAAAAGCTGGAATTAGAAATCTGAGTTCCACATTTCACGAGATAGTTGCACAAATGACAGAAAAATCTTTATTGTTAGAAAAGATAACAAGCCGTGGATAGAGGATTTGAACATGTCTATTATCATGAATAAAATTCAACTCTATGAGATATTCGACCTTACCCTTGAATTTGATGGAGTGATAAACATCTTTAATTGATGGTCCGTTATAGCGGATATTGATCTGAAACATGAAGCAATGGATGAAGATCATAAATTTAACTACATGGTCAACTTTGATAATTCCAAAATGTACTTGGATTTCCACAATCACTACTAAATAATCAAGAGAAAGATTGATGAGTTTGAGTTTGAGTTGGTACAAAAGAGTTTAATATGTCAAAAAGTTAAGGCTAAACATTAGAGGCCTCGAGGGATCTTACAACGAGTGCATATTCTTCGGTGGAAGTCAGAACCATATTGCGATGGATTTTGTTATGGGATTTTTCTATAACCTCGGGTGGATATGATACCATATGGGTTATCGTGGATCGGCAACGAAATATGCTCAGTTCTTAGCGTTGCAGACTTGTTATACGTTAAAAATACTTGCGAGATTATAAAAACGAGAAGTTGATCGATTGAAGATATTCACCAAATTATTTGTTGGAGATGTTTAGCGGATTACCTTATGTTGTTTGATTTGAACCAATACAAGTTTGTACAGATTTATCGTTCGAAGAGAACCAATTCAGATTTTTGATCGAAAATAACAATCTCTGAGAATGAAATCGATGTTTAGTCAAGGTAAAATGGTGGGATCATTTTGTAGAAGTTGCCACTTGAAAATTAGAGGTATTACCTAATTGTTTGAGACATCGGGTACTTGAATTCAGAGACTGAATTCTTTTAAGGTGGGGAGGATGTGACACCCCAATTAATCGGTCCATATTGCATGTATATACTTGACAAATTTTTATGTGTTTGCATTAGTGGATAATTTGGATTTGCACTTTATGATTATGTTATTATTTTAAATATAGCAATTAAATATTAGTGCAATTTTTTTTTAGACGGATGGAGTAACTTTTCAAATATAACTCAATATAGTAATTAAATAATTACTGTAACGTACTTTGAGTCAGAAAGAGTAACTTTTAATTACAACTCAAAATAATAATTTAACTAGTGCAAGTTGTTTGGGACGGAGGGAGTAATTTTCAAGTTAAATAACTATATATTAGGTCAATGGCCCTCCGGATAATTTCCTTTAATATATGAATGTGATCTGATCTGATCTTATATTTTAAGATTCGTATAAATAAATTATATGTTAAATATATAGTGTGAATATGATATTAACTACTGTAGTTAATATTAGGATACAATTGGTATTTTTGTGTTTCACAGTAGGTGTTTTTGGACATTGAAGTATGCCACTAATCTCAATTGTAGAATGATGACACCTTTTGCCTACTTCAGCCACGTTATCCTACCTCTCCTTATCTGTATCAATCTTTCATTTCCATTAGCTGAGAGAGATAGAAAGAGAAGGTCAAAGAGAACAAGAAAAAGGAAAAAACGTAAATTAAGAAAGAAAAAAAAAAAAAAAGAAACAGACAGAACCAACAAAGAAAAAAATTGAAAGGAAGAAGTAGAAAGACATAGTCAGAACATTTGAAAACGTAAGTTGGATTTGCTATTGTTGGATTTGCTATTGTTGTATGTTATGTGTGTGCGTATTATCTGTGTGATTGTATTTATTTTGAGTTCTTGCTATTTATGGGTGTAGGTGTGTACTGTAGGTGTGTGTGAGTGTGAGTGTGAGTGTGAGTCTGGAGTGGGTGTTTGTTGTTTATAGTTTATGAATTACATGAAAGAATTTAATTGGGATTATCATGATTTTAGTTAATTAGCCTCTGTTTTGATGTGAGTATATATTTTAGAGTATTTAGATAGTTAGATTTTCAAACCCAGCCATGGCTGCCGTACTTATGTTCCCAGGTTGAAGAATGAAATTTTGAAAATTCCTGTATGATCCCTGAGTTTGTAGGAATTTCAGTTAAGTCCCTGTAATGTTAAGGAAAAATTGTAACCATTTATTGCCTCTAACTTGTTCGTTTTTAATCGGAATGGTGTGGTTTTTGAGTCTAACTTGAGTAATTTTTCGAGAGCTTTTCAATGGAATAGGTTTCAAAATCTGATTGATTATAGTTTGTTCCCTGAATCTCTGTTTTGACTGCAGTGTATTATAAATGAATTTGAATGTCCGTTAAACCCGTAAAATCATAACTAATTCATACGAAGTTGGAATAGAGTGATTTTTTAGCCTAAATTGATTAATTTTTCATTATCTTTCCATTGAAATAGTTATATGGTTTCGAAATGTTATGAAACTATCCCAGATTTGTTATTTTGGGGGCTGATGTAAATTGGGACATCTTAAAAATAATCAAACTTAAGTATTTGATAATAAATTCATATGAATTCAGAATTTAGTGATTCTTTGGTCTAAGTTGAGTAATTTTCAGAGAACTATTCATCTATGATAGTTAAGCATGCATAGTTGTAGTCCTTTGTGCAGTAACGGTATAGTTGTTATAATGCTCTTATAACTTGTTATGAATTATTAATATTTGGATGCATTTTAATGGATACTAACTCTTGTACTATTTATGTCTTTGTTATGTTAGATTGGAACGGTTAAGTTGATTTGAGTACTTTGTTTTGGATTAGCTCGGATTTGAGGTAAGGGTCTTGTCAACCTTGTACCCTTTCATTCTTTGGCTTCGGAATTATCGGATTGGTTTGATTTGTTATTCGTGATCGTTTATTGGATCAATTCATTTGGACTCGGTTATTCGTTTTAGCTACTCTGCCATTTACACTTTGAGTATTTGACTTTGAATTCCTCAACAAGAGATGACTTTAACACCGGTTGTTATATTTGTGATTCCTAGTCATAGTGTCATTTGCGCAAGTGAAACTATGACGAAGAATCAACTTTGACTTTGGGCATTTGGCCAACTCAAGTGTTTAATGGAATTTGACTTCGGAACTTTGATTTGATGTTTGATTCGGTTGTACTCTTTCGACTCCTCACTTATATATCGGGTGGTTGGATTCATTATTGCTGTTTGTTCTTGGTTGGGTTTCTATACAGTGCCACACTCCTTTGTGTTGGCAAGTCTCTTACTGGGCAATTTGTGCTCACCCTTTTCGTTACCCCTTTCCCTTCCAGGTGGAGTGCAGTTTTGACTATGACGGCTTTGCAGTACATTTGTGAAGTTAAGAGTGGAGCTTTAGTCTTTTGGACATAATGTGATTTTGTTTTTGTATGAAAGCTTTTGTAAAATTGTTAAAGTTAGAGAGTTTGTATATATTGGAGTTTGTTTCAAGTTTGTGTTTTGGGTCAGAGGATAGTTGCTCTGATGTACTCGCTCCAAGTATGTGTATTATGTAGTTTTCGTTTGTTATAAGAAAAGGAAAAATTCAGTTTTCATTTTGGGAGTTTTGTTTGGTATTCGATTTCGTTCGTCGCTTCTCGAGGTCCGTGCAATGTCGGATTTCGGGGAGTGACAAAAGCATAAAATCATCATATCAAGTATCACATAAACATATATGACCAATTTTAAGCTAAAGGGGGGCTTAGTAACTTACCTCAAAAGAAATCAAACTCAACCAAATTGACTTCTATTTAGCTCCCAACGATCCTAGCGACGATCTAAACATTTTGTATAAAATGAGCATTACAAAAAGATGACTAGAAGATAACCAAATGAGGGAAAGAAGGAGGGAGCTTTTCTTACCTTTAATGGAGTGAGAGAGAGAGATTTCCAGTGTGTGTGTTTGGTGAGGAAGAGTGTAGGAGGTGAGGGAGGGAGAGGGTAGGATGAAGGGGTGATTTTAAAATGATTTAACTAGACCCCCTCCACTACTACTTTGAACACAATAACCCTAACAACTTACACCCAAGCCTCTCAAAGACCCCACAAGTAAAAAGATCATCTTTATAAATAATTTCCAACAAATAACTAGCATAAATGATCAAGCAAATAATGCTAAGCATAAAATTTTATGAGGTACTAAATGCACACATAAATAAATATTAAATATGAAGAAAATAAATAGGGGGGTTTCGGGTCGTGACAATCACTATTCCTTAAAGAAAATTCGACCCGAATTTTAGCACTCACCAAGAGGATCGAATAACCACGGATACTTCCGTTCCATCTCTTCCCGAAGTTCCCAAGTCGACTCCTCAACTTCATGATTTCTCCATACCACTCTAACTAGGAAAATACTCTTGTTTCTCAACTCTTGCACCTTGGTATCAATTACTCGGATTGGTTGCTCCTCATAAGACATATTCGGTTCAATATCTTCCGGTACTTCAGACAACACGTGAGATGGGTCATACACATACTTACGAAGCGTTGAAACATGAAACACATTATGCAACTTGCCTAGAGAAGGCGGTAACGCAAGACGATAAGCAAGATTCCCACTCTATCTAATATCTCGAAAGGTCCAACATACCTTGGAGCAAGTTTACCCTTCTTACCAAACCTTCGAATTCCCACTTTCGGATATACTTTCAAAAACACAAAGTCACCCGACTGAAACTCGATATCTCGCCTCCGGTGATCGGCATAGTTCTTTTGCCTACTTTGAGCAGTGATTAAGCGATTCCGAATAAGCTTTACCTTCTCTACCGAATCATTAACCATATCAACACCCCAAATCTTGGCTTCCCCGACTTCATCCCAACAAATAGGAGACCGACACTTCCTCCCATATTAAGCTTCATAAAGAGCCATTTCAATACTCGACTGAAAACTGTTGGTATAGGCAAACTCCACGAGCGGTAAATGAGTATCCCAAGAATCAGAAAAATCGACCGAACAAGCCCGTAACATATCTTCAAGAATCTGTATCGTTCTCTCGGATTGACCGTCAGTTTGTGGATGAAAAGCCGTACTAAACCTCAATTCTGAACCCAAGGCCTTTTGAAATGCTTGCCAAAATCGAGAAGTGAATCTAGGATCCCGGTCTGAAACAATACTAACAGGAACCCCATGCAATCTCACGATCTCATTAATATACAAGGTCGCAAGCCTTTCCATCGAATAGCTAATCTCAATAGGTAGAAAATGAGAAGACTTTGTCAATCTATCTACAACTACCCAAACTGCATCATGCCTTCTCCTCGTACGCGGTAACCCGGATACAAAATCCATCGTCACATGTTCCCATTTCCATTCCGGTATCTCAAGGGGTTGGAGTAACCCTACGGGTCTCTGATGTTCAGCTTTAACCTATTGACAAGTCAAACACTTCGACACATAATCCGCTATTTCTCGTTTCATGTTGTTCCACCAAAATTGTTGCTTCAAATCCCGATACATTTTGGTACTCCCAGAATGAATAGTATACCTTGACTTGTGGCCCTCATTAAGAACTTGGCGTTTGACAATGCTAGGTACACACAAACGACCTCGATAATTCAAAACTCCATCAGGTCTAAGAGAAAACTCTTCAAACTTTTTATCCCCAATCTTTCTCGAAATCTTCACTAACTCGGGATCATCCTTCTGAGCATCCTTAATTTGTTGAATTAAGGCAGGTAATACCTTAATGTTCGCAAAGATAGCCCCATGCTTGGACTCATAAGGACTCCAATCTCGAACATCTTCTAACATTTTCCATTCTCGCACCATCAATGAAGCTACATAAGACTTCCGACTAATGGCATCAGCTACCACATTCGCTTTACCCGGATGATAAAATTAATTTAGAGACTTTTTAAAAAAAAAAGAATTAAGTGAAATTATTTTTCATAGAATGCGTTTCAAAAATTTAGTGCAGTATGTTAGCAATTTTGATTTAGGATATATTAATTAAGCACATTATTTAGTGAAAAAAAAAACTAAGTTAGAGAATTTTTTTCATAAAAAAAAATAATAATCTTTTTTAAACAAATAAATTTAGTGAAATATTTTTTTAAAAAAAAATAATTTCGTGAATCATACATAATTTATATTGAAGAGATTTTTAATTTTAGTCCCTTAAACTTTAATATTTCCAGTTTACTCCTTAAAAAGTAAATAAGTTTCAGTTAAGTCCACATGTGCACGACACATGTTAATTTAACTGAAAAATCTAACATTTCTGTCAAAAAACTCTTATTTGCTAGTTTTTTTTCTATCTTTAGGCCCTGATGTGCGAGTTTTGAAACAATGGACCCTCTTCTACGAACAGCTGGTGAACTTTAGGCCCTTATTTGCAATTTTCCCATAATATTATCAATAAAAAAGTTTTAGATTTCATTAAGATAATCAAATTAACCTAAATAATTAATCAAAGTTCATTCGTAATAACGAAAAAAATTTGAGAAGATCATTTTGCAACAAAGGGAGCACTCAAATAAAATTGCAATCAAACTGAGGGTAAATGATTTGAGATACTTCACATTGAAACATATTTATTTTATTATTTTAAAGCTGAAAGTAGATGAAAAATGAAAGGGATAATTCTAATCTAATCAGGTTGTTTTGAAATAAAGAACATGATTAATGTGGCAAGGATTTACTAATGCATTACTGAGTGTAAGGGTAATTTGGTCAAGAAAGCATTTTCTTTGTAATAAAAGTATTGATTATTGTTCACAATTTCTTAAAATATTATTATTGAACTCATTAACTATTTTTGGTTACTATTATTGCTATTAAGGATATTTTTGGCAATTGAAATTGGGCTAATGTACCTAGTAAATATGATGTCTAAGTGCAAGTTTTGGAGGGAAGGTGCTCTATTTACTTCGATCTTTATTTATATATAGATATAGATACGCACTACACTATTTATCTTATGTCATTTTGATGATGAAATTCTTAATTTGGAATGTACGAAAAGAAAAGTAAGACTATCAGCAGTATCTCTTAGTATCATTGTGGTGGTCATAATTCCAAAATGTAACTAATATTGTGTTTATTTACAATTTCGTTAAAGATTTCGGGCAAGACCCGCTCACCCGCATAGAAATAGGCCACTGCGATCGGTCTGTCTGTACCTTATCCAAAATACTAATGGGCTTAATATAGCCACAAATTAGACAAGATTACATATACGACTTTTGTGTATCACATTGCGTATTAGTGATCCAACGATTATGTATCATTAATGACATCATTACACGTCAACCCCAATAACTCAAAACCGTTGGATCACCAGTAATACACAAAAGTAAAACAAGTAATTTTGTTTCAGCCAAAATGAGATTAGTTGATTTTTATATTTTATCTTTCTAATATGACATGACTAAAGGTTAATGATTTGACTGGAAGCAGGTTTATAACAATCTCAAATTTTTATTTTTATTTTTTGGAAAGATCATGGACCATGATGGATGTGCATTTTATATGGATGTTACTAATTTCACATTCACCAACTACCATGTTCTCTCTCTCCCCACATGAATTGATATAATGTGACTCTGAGCTTTTCAATGTATTTCAGTATAGTACCAAGGGAAATAATAAAGTTACAAAAAATGGCTACGTGTGGGTTAAAAAATGAGGTGTCATAATTGTGTTGGTGTTTTTAAGTGGAGTGTGCCGGGTCCACTATCGATGTAACCAATAAAATATCGCCACCACATCTTGTATCATTCATTTTGTAAACTTCTTTAGTAAGCCTATCATTGCCCATAATAACTCATTCTAAAACAGGGGAATATTGTTCAAGCAACTATATGTAGGCATTTGATACAGACCCTAAAGACAAGCAGGAAATAATTGAGACAAGCTACCGGACAGGTGAACCTAAAACATTTAGCAAACGCAAGCAGTGGCGAATCTAGACCCCATGATATTTTCTTTTCAGGAGGTCAATATAGTAAATTCGAAAATTGTGAAAGGTAGATTTGTAAAAATTACACAAGTTAGGGGGTCGAAGTACCCTCCTCAAATGGCCTAGATCCGCCACTGATCGCAAGAGCCTTCCTTTTGGTTGATAAGCTGTGAAGCATGAACTTTTTGCATTGTAGTCTCCAAGAAAGCATCCTAATGCAAAGATGGCATAGGATTGAATGTTTGGTAACAAAATACGTAAAAATTAGAGGTTAGCAACAAATCCAGGATAGCGATTCTAACAAATCCCCCACCCCACAAAACAACAAAACCTTAGTCCCAAAATGATTTGGAATCGGCTAACGTGAATCTTCATATGTAATAGTTAAAGAAAATATTTGGGGGGAAAAAAAGGAAGTTAAAAGATGTGGTAATAAAGTTAGGATAAGGAAGAGAAAATAATAGTAGAATATATATATAAACGGAAAAAAAAAAAAAAAAAAAAAGAAAAAGGAAATATGCCTTGGAAGTAAGCACCCAAGTGCAAGGTATGCCAGAGAAAGACCAAGTCCAAGTACATGAACAAGAAACTAGTACTCCGTACATTTAATCAAAAGTTGCAACTATATCAGCCTCTCTACAATTAGGTCAGATAACTAGTAAGATAAAATTTGATGAAAAATTAACATGCAGGTGTTAATGACCAGATGTGCTCTTGAACAGTAAGAGGACAAGTTGTTCAAATAGATACCCTACGCCTTTGCAAATCATTGATTGATTAAACTACCGTGGCATCACAAATGCAAGGAGTTCGTTCCATCATTGTCACAAGTCCAAACAGCTTCCAAGTCATAGCAGTAAGGATGTGAGTTAAACAGAATAAACTAACGCTTGTGTCATCCAACAAAATAATGGAGTGATCATATCCTCGCTTTAAATAACACCAAATAACATCCTCAATCAAGCAACACTGGAATTTATCATTACTCTATTGAATCATTTGAGTAACTCGCAAGAAATTCAGCAGTAGAAAGCATACGCGTCACGAAAAAAAAAAAAAAAAAAACATTAGAAATAACCGGAATAAGAGCTCAGAAAGGACACGAATTATCAAAAATATATACTCCCTCCGTCCCGAAATGATCTTCACTAGCCAAGTTTTGTGTATGCACATCTAAGCCTAAATGTTAGAAATGGGAAGAACTTTTTGGGACAATGAAAAATGGCAAATGAGAAGATCATTTCGAGAATTCAATAATATTCTGGAAACAGAACTTGTACATGTTAATCACTTGTTGAAATTATAGTAAGATATAACAAGTAAAATTAAACTCTAGGGAAAACAAGTTGATTCGACTAAAGCTACAGATAACTAGCCATCACAACATATAGACTACAATCCAAACAACTTCCAAGTTCTCATACAAAGTGAATTAAACAAAATCACCCCACACTTATGCCATTTAACAAAATAATACTCCATCCGTCCCAAAATGATCTTCACACTTTTTCGACGTTACTACGAAGGAACTTAGCAATGATTTTAGGTTGATTTAATTATCCAAATGAAAATCTAAAACTTGTTATTGATGGTGTGTCAATAATAAGGTTTAGAATTTCATTAGTACAATTGGGTCAAAAGAAGCTTCGTAGTAACGTTGAAAAAAGTGTGAAGATCATTTTGGGACGGAGCGAGTAAATATGTATACTCACTATGCTAACCGTAAACAATATCCTCAATTAGAGTGGCAGCAATCACAATAAATTATCAATATTCATTAGAGTCCGTACAGCACAAAACCAAAAATCAAATGAAAACGGCCGGGATGTGATACAGAAAATCTTCCAAGTCCTGATTAAGAAATGAATTAAACGATATCACCTGACCCTCATGCCATCCAACAGAACAATAATCATATCCTCACTTTAAGTAACATCCTAAATTAAGCATCAGTATTGATTCATTCGAGTAATTCAGCAGTACAAAGCATCAGCATTACGGAAAAGTAACAGAAATAAGAGCTCAGAAAGGACATGGATTATCAAAATTATCTACATTATATAATATTGCTGAAAACACAAGTTGTACAATATAATCAAGCTCAGTGGCACTTGATGCAATTATAGTAAAGATATAACAAGAGAAATCAAACTCCACTGAAAACAAATCGATTCGATTAAAGCTCTAATCAATCAATGTAATCAAACTCATCCTCCTTAAGATGGACGAAGAACTTAACAGGCTTATCACCACGACCTTCAACTTTCTCAAGGAACTCAATTTTGTAAGGCAAATTCGCCGAAATATGCTTACCTTTCCAAACGGCGACGTAATCCTTCAACGTACCTTCCAATCCTTCCAATTCAAGCTCCGGTACTTTAGGTATATGATAAACCTTCAATGGAACCTTAACCCTAACCCTAGAGCCAACTTTCGCCACCGCAGCTTCCTCATCACTGGCAGGCTGCTCAGAGAATAGCGATGCTGATGCCAAAGCTGAAGAAGTAGTCGTCGCCGCCGTATCGTCGACGATTGCTGTGGAATCCGATGCGGATTTGATTGATCGCAGAGATAATGATCTTCTGGTTGTGAATTTCGTAGCGGATGTGTGGAAAGAACAAACGCATGGTGAGGAAGGTCGTCGGAGAGGGAGGAGGCGGTGGGAAGGGGTGAGCGGCGGCGAGGAGAAGATCGCCGGAGATGTCATTTGCCGGGGAGTTGGGGGGGGGGGGGGGGGCGTTTTGGGCTTTTTACTGGTTCAGGTTGATAGTTGGAGTTTGGATTATTTTATCCATTTGGGAAGAGGACGTGGTAATGGATGGGGGTGTATTTATATGGCCCAGGATTGGATTGGATGGCCCAAATTGATTTGACACGTGACTCGCTTATAATCACATTTCTCTTTAGATATTTTTTTCATCGGTATTTTGTATTTTTCCTTGTTTTCTTTTATGGATTACACGTCGATGAGATAACATAAAAAAAAAGGAGTACTCCCTCCGTCCTGAACTAAGGTTCTTAGTCATAGGCTCCGTTTGTTCGGAGGAAAATGTTTTCCAGGAAATGAAATGGTTTTCCTCCGTTCCTAAGGAAAACGTTTTCCTTACCTCCACCTAAGGAAACGTTTTTTGGAAATGCTAACACTTCAATTGTTGTTTTAACTCCAATTTTTATTTTACGAAAATTATTTTTAAATATACTCAGTTATTTAAAAAATGTCTAAAAATATTTTATTTTTATGAATATTTTGCAATATGTTAAATTATTAACTTTAGTCCATTATAATTATAAATCTACATTTCCATTACTTTATAATTGAAATTGGAGATAATGACTAATTTATTGATTATTTCTTTTTAATATATACTCTAGGTGATCAAAATTAATGTATCTAAAAAAGTGTTTCGGAAAGCATTTTCTTAAAATTCACCAAACAGTGAAAATTACATTTTCCGGAAAACATTTTCCAAGAAATCGTTTTCCGGAAGTTATTTTCCGCGAAACAAACGGAGCCTTAGTTCTTAGTTTGACTTTATGCGGAAATTAAGAAAAAGTAAATGTTGTAAGTTTGGAAAAGTAAGTAAGAGACAGTAGGAGAGATAAAGTGGGTGGAGAGTTTTTGTTGTGAGAATAACAAGTGGGTTTCATAGTCCACTTTAAGAAATAAAGCAACTAAGAACTTTAGTCTGAGAGTAACAAAAAAAAAGTAAGAACCTTAGTCTGGGACAAATGGAGTACTACTCCCTCTGTCTCGCTTTAAGGTTCTTACTTTCATTTTTAGTCTGTCCTAATTTAAGGTTCTTACTTTACTTTGCTTTATTACCTAAAATGGAAAGTGAGACTCACTTGTCATTCTCACAACAAAAACTCCCTACACACTTTACTTTTCATACTCACAACATTTACTTTTTCTTAATATTCGTGCAAAGTCAAACTAGTAACTTTAAATTGGGACGGAGGAGGTAGTACGTTATCTTCGTATCATATGAATCAATTTTGGCTCACCACACTCAATCATTTATAAAATTTACAAAATGGCAAATTGTAATTTAATTATTTAAGTTTTACTCAATGTTTAAATTCGTTTTTAAATTCGTTTTTCGACTATTTGATTATTGAGTTTGACAATGAGTTGCAATGTGGTATAAAAGTGGATGAGGTGTTAAAAAACTTACCAAAGTAAATGAAAAACGTTACAAACTTCTTTTAAAATTGCATTGATCACCCTTACCGTCAATCTTCACTTGTTGCCATTCCATATTCCACATCACCCTCACTTCCAGATGATCGTTGGCCACTCTCATCGCTCGGATCTAATCACGTTACCCCAATCTCACATCCCTCTTAACCCAATCATCATCTTCTCCATCCCAGTCCGAAAGGGAAATCCAGCAACAAGGTTCATTTGGGAACAAGGTTATCTCGAAGAAGTCCACGAGAGGAAAGTTTGAAGTCACAGGTAGCAGCAGAACAACCATCCAGCCGATTTCGAACTGCTCCACCGAGCAGTTAGCTGCACCCGTGCACCGCGTGAAAGTTACACAACGTTTGTGAGTTAGCAACTGCAAATGTAAAACGTGTACTGCAAATGTAAAACGTTTCTCAGATAGCTCCCGATTTCGGACGTTTTTACATTGTGTAGTGCCAAATAAAACGTTGTATAGAAAACGTTTTACGTAACGTATGTAACTTTCATCCGGTGCAGCGGTGCACCAAATTTTGGTGCAGCGGTTCCGGGTCCCCATCCAGCCCACCTCAGAG